>KE747838.1:217406-296938 GCA_000465215.2 Pyrenophora seminiperda CCB06
AGTACCTTACCCGGTACCTTGTCTTTTTCACAGCAGTATAACGGACAGCGCATAGTAATACAATAGTAATACAACTTTTCTATTTTCCTCTTCTTATTACCCTACCGTACCTATCCATCTATTATCCCTCCCCTCCAAAAGTCTAAAAGGCCTCTTGCATCTGTCCATGGCCTCTCTGATACCGAGACTGGAACCCGTTACTTCCAACACCCTCAACTACCGACATGGCACCGTACAATACTACAAGGGTGATTCGTAAGGAGGGTGTCACACAGTCACACCATGTACTCAGGGGAGATGGAGCAACAGTAAGCTTCGTACACAAACGACATGACCATCACACCACCATCATGATGGAACCACACTAGGTAAAATATACTGTTTACACTTTATTCTCTCTCTCTGTCTCTCTCTCTCTCGTTCTCTCTTACTTTCTTTCTCGCCAATCTCATCTCTACCACAGCTATATTTCCATCCAATCCTCTTCTTCTTCCGCCTCTTGCACGTGCAACCAACCTGGCCTGAGATCCGATGAATATATCTACAAGAAGATTCCAGCAGCCCCCAACCCACCTACCCAACCAGCAAGCCAAACCCAGCCCACTTCTTTCCACCCACCGATAACGCCAGCCCAAACCACAGGCTTTCTTTCTTGCACACAAAAAAACGATTCCCTTAAATCCACAAGGAAAATTTCGCCTTGAAAAAGACAGGACAGCCCTCCCGACCTGAAAAATACCTCTCTCTCTATGCTAAGAAAACAACAACAAAAGGAATCGTAACAATCATGTGGGAGAAAAGGACTGACAGTCTAGGAAAGGTTTAGGAGGTTGCATCCATCGCGGGGCCCATGACGGGCTCTTTTGTGTCCAAAACCGCCTGGTAAAAGTTGATAGAGAAGAAATAGGGGTTCTACTTATGAGTCGAGCATTGAGGTGATATCAGCTACCCTTTGCATGACGGTGCTCATAGCGGCAATCTTCCTCTGTAGACGATCCGCTAGGCGCGCTTCATTAGCAGAGTCGGAGATGACTAATGAGTAGTGTGCGAGAGCCTTGTCTGGGTTGGTGAAGAGGTTCTCTTGGTCTTCAAGTGGGGCAGAGACGGTGGTAGTGGTGGTGCGAGCAGGCGAGGAAAAGTACAGGTCATACTCCTCATCCCCCTCTTGCGCTTCCTCAACAGTGGCAACGGTTTCGCTGGGCTGGGCAGGGCGCTCAATGACGGGGTAGTCGGCCTTGGCCTCATCAGCCGCATCATCCTCGGCACGGAAGAGAGCACTGTATCCCTTGCCAGACATGGCCTCGGTGTCGAGGGGTTCGGCAGGACCTTCAGGCAGCTCGGTGACGGCAAAGGCTACAGGTTGCTGGAAGCTGAAGCCGTTGTTGACACCCCAGCTGTTAGCGTTGTTGCTGTTGTTGATGTTGAGCATAGCAAAGTCGATCTGGGGTTCAGGGACCATGGTCATGCCAACTTGTGTGTTCTCAGCCTGTGACATGCCGTTGAACTGCTGAGGGAATTGAGCGGGGGCAGAGGCAGTGGCGGCGGGGACTGATGATGACGGCATCGAACTCATGGGGGTCTTGAGCTGGAGTGACTCATCACGCGAGAGCTCCTCAAGGAAGGGAGTAAAGGCCTGGTGACGGAGCAGGCGCTCGATAAAGGCGCGCGACCGGGCATTCTCTTCCATGAGGAGACGGTTCTGAGCGCGGAGCTCGTTGGCCTCGTTGACCTTCATGGCGACCTCGCCTTCGAGTTGGCCAATGTATTCTAGATGCTGTTAGCAGTGTATCTTGTTACGGCGACTGCAGTGGTGCTTACCCTTTCTCCTCGAGCGGAAAGCGCGAGCTGAGACCTTGTTGCGCAGCTGGCGGCGTTCCTTTGAGCTGAGCTTCTTGCCCTCCTCGGAAGCGAGCAGTCGTTCGTCCTCGTCCATGTCCTCCTCGTCCTTCTTTGCGCGGACAATGTGGGGTAGGAGGCCTTGGTTGTTGTCTTGCATCGACGATGAAGCATTCTGGCTGTCGGCGCGGATCTGTGCGACGACGCGGGTAATCATCTCCTCGGTGTGTGCGTCGCTGAGTGGGCTGGATGTCTTGCGGCCGGCGTGGCTAGTGGACGCTACTCGGCTGCGCTGTTGTTGCTGTTGCTGTTGTTGTTGTTGCTGCTGCTGCATGGCGGCTTGTTGCTTTTGGTGGGCCAGCTGAGCGGCGACACGTTGTTGCTGTTGCTGTTGCTGCTGGGCCGCGGCCTTGGCAAGAGCAGCCTGCTGATGCATACCGGGATAGAGTCGGACGTTGGGGTTGGGCTGGTGCATCTCTTGTGTGATGGCGCTGGGGTCCACAAAGTCGTCTTGCGAAGCGTCGCTGTAGACGAAGCTGCCCTGGCGGTAGTCGACGCCCATGTTCATGCCAACGTCCATGGGCAGGCCGTTGCCCCAGGTGCCGTCCATGATGGAGTCGCTGCCCATGGCGGACATGTCATCCAAACCAGTGGACGAGAAGCCTGGAAATCCAAGGTTGTACCCGGCGCTGAGACCGGCGATGGAGCCCGGCGGTAGGCCAGTCTGCTGCTTAAAGAGCTCGTACTCGTGACTCGGCTTCGCGGGCGTCTGGAGGTCGTCGTCGATGTTTGTGCTAGTCGGGCTGGCAATGTTGGACACGGTACTCTGTTCTCTCTTCAGGGTCGTGGGTTGCGTAGGCGAACCAAAGTCGAAGAACTCGTTAGGGTCGATGCATTGATTGGAGTGGCCGTTGAATGGCGCCATGTTCATGGCAGACTGAACTGCGGTAGCCATGTTGTTTTGTTTGACTTGGTGGAGAGTGGTCGGCGGTTGTCTGGCCACTTCTTTTCGGCCGACTCGCGGATGTCTTGGGGGTGTTGTATCGCGGGCAATGCGAGCCTGACAGGAGCGGTTAGGCGGCTGCAAAGTCGTCGTAAGCTTGTCTGTGATGCCGGGAGCACCGGAAGTGTGGCTGTGCCGATATTCCCGGGTTGGTTGGAGCACGGGACTTGGTATCGGGAGTGCGTTTGGGGGTTTGCTGGTTGGGTGTAGGAAGTATGGTATGGATGTGGTGTAGATGCGCGTTAAAGGGAGGGTATGGAGAGCAGGAGCAGGCGACGCAGAGGAGGGCGCTGAGGGCCTTCTTCTGCGTGGGCCCACCGTCCGTCGGGGAGGCGTTTCACATGGAGGCGGAGTCGCCCCCCCTCTCGAAATAGAAGAAGCAGGTTAAAGCCGGTTGGTCGGTCGTAGGGCGATCATTGCCGCCCAGCGCTGGGCCAAGTCTGGCACCGTTGTCCTCCCCTGAGTTGGTCCTGGCCCTGCGAGCACAATAAGCTGGCGCCTTTATTGCTGCGCGACTGGACGACATTCATTGTCCCCCTCCCACCCTCTATGTACTGTGTATATTCTGTAAAGTAAAATACATGTCATCGCCCTCTACCCGCGACACTAACACATACACTCACTGCACCTGAATGCGCGCATTGCAACCTACGGCATTACGCACTTCATGCACCGTCGGCGGACTTTGGCCGACGCCGAAAGCCGCAGGCCAATCACAGACCGCTAGCCTGCACCACCTCTGAGGCTGTGCTGTCATACAGATTGCTGCTCCCACTCCCTTTGTGCACAAAACCCAATGTGTAGATTGTGTGATTCGTCCGCCGGCACAATACATTGTTATACGGCCCAAACAGTAAACACTGTGTTTGTTGTAAGCCTCCTAGCTAGGAGTAGGTCTTGACCGGCTCCTAGTCAGCCGAATTCTAGCCTCAGCTTCTTACTCACTCACTCCCTCACGTACTCACATCATAGACTTTGAATACGCCCGACTAACCCGACTAACCCGACTAACACTCTCTCTCCCCGTACAGCCCGTCAGCACAAGATTGGTTCCACATAATACGGTAGGCTGTACCAAAACACAGACTTACCCCATCCTTCGCTCCTTCCCAACTGCGAGACCGGCAAGCTGCGGCACACTACACCGTACACCATACACCATACACCATCAGCATAGTCAGCATCACGAAAGCTTCACTGTTTGACAGTGTACCAGAAGCCACTGGCTCTGCCATGTCAGAGGCCCCATTTGCGAAACACTCGCCTTGGATCAGCACATCAAAACTGTCAAACTGTCACTACCTACCTAATCCCCGTCGGTACCTTCCAGCCAACGGGAGCTGCGAACCTACTTTCTGCACAAGCAGCATATCCAAGAAACTCTACCCCATCACTGGGTAGGACCCTGCCATCTACATACTTCTGCATTGATTTCCATTCCAGCCAAGCATATTGACAGCTACCTGTTATTTCGCCAGCCCTACATCCAGAAGACTGCACTGCGCCACAAGGCAGCCAGCTGTCATTGGGTACACTCGGTAGAGTAGTACAGAAAGCCGCGTCACCCTCTCTCGACAGCTGCACTCGAGTCCTACGTCTACATAGCCATGAGCGTCTAAGACTTGCAGGATAAGAGTGGCAGCCATCACTACACCGTTGTTTTTTGATAGTGAGGGTAATACCAAGCTGTCGGGCTTACATCGGCCCTCGCCCATAGCGCCATGCCTCCGAACCTTCAGCCCTAAGCCAGTCAGACAAGGCAAGCATTGGCACTCGAGCGGGCAGCACAAGAAAACATCCTTTGACGCCTTGGCATAAACACAATCACTCCCTCTCTTGTTGCTGATCAACTTTGAACATCTCCAGCCAAGCAATAACGTGGCAGTGAGGGGTAGATAATAATATCTTCACCAAGACATACTGTACAAGTACCCAACTGCTATTTTTGTTCACAAACCGCTGCGTCACAACACGAGCAAGCTCATGAAGTTTGGAAGAAGAAGAAAAAAAGTATGTATTCAGACGCTGGTCGCAAATGACATCATGGCTCGCGGCCCAAACGGGCCAAAAACCAACCAAAGTCACGCGATTTCCATCTGCCGTGCTGTTGGTCCCGCAGTGCGCACCACCACCCGCCAGTCCGCCGGATGGCTTCCCGCGCAAATTAGCCCGACTGAATAGCCGCCATAACGCCTTCTGCAAGCGTACATACTGAGCGTAGGTTTAAGGTTCGGACGTCCGATGTCCGGAGACACACCATACAGTACTCCGACGAAGGAGATTGGCTGTACGAAGTACTCCGTTCTTTCCTCTTGGACTTGGCGAAATGTCGCTGACACACAACTGTTCGCTAGCGATTTGCTCGTTGAGACGAACTAAACTCTCATACAGATTGATGTGGTGTTGGTTGAGATACTAATTGTTTCGTTTCGTCTTGTTAATCGCTACCCCGAGTTACGGCCCCTTTTTGCTCATTTAGGGTATTGGCGGTGAAGCTATCGAGGCAAGGCAAGATGACATGTTGAGCGACCAGCGACTTGTTTGCCTTGACAGTTTGATATGTTTAGGGCTTATGTTAATCAAGATGCAATATGTAGCGCAACACCGTCGCTAGCTTGGTCTTGTAGGTAGGGTAGGCAGGCGATCGTCTATTCCACTGGTAATGTGTACAGCGCGTGATTAGGGCACGTGATATAATACCTGTGCTATGGCCAACGCGTTAATCCAAGACTAGATCTAACTAAAGTATTTACTATTACGACCATATCGGCTGCGATGAGTATGTAGATTCATAGCCGGTATCATTGTTGGAAAGTTACTCTCCCAGAGATTTTCTTTTCTGAGACCACTCAAATCCTCTTCTGCACATTCCAAAGCCGGGGGAGGAGGGATTTACTTGGATTCCGTTAGTAGGTTACCGCATTCTACTATAGCAATCCCCATTTTTCCCTCACGCGGAAGGGGTAATTCTGCCATGTCTACAGTACAGTACACACTCACTTCCCGCTTCTCACTTCCCGCTTCTCACTTCCCGCTTCTCACGTGCCCCTCCCTACTATATAATGTTCGACGCAAAACAGTTTCACATCCCGCGACACTATACTTCGTACACATACACACGCTTTCTCTTTCTTCTTGAAACGAGACGAGACGAGACGAGACGGAATGTCACCACACAACCGCGGACCGTTCGCTCCTCACACGGGAAAAAACGAGGCTGAAATCTGCGGTAATTTGTGTCGCTGTTGATATCCATCTATCTATCCCATTCATCGATCCATCCATCCAGCTTATCATACTATCTCTTAGTTTTTTCTCCTTTCACCTTCTCCTCTGGCACAACTCCTGCCGTATATGTAGTGCAATTATCAGAAAAAACAAAATTCTAAGTATCATAAGCCTATCCAAGGCTTATGATAAACGTTGACTCTTTCTTATACCCGCCTACAACCATAATACCCCATTGTCTCACCAACGTTTTTGCCTGGTGTTTTTAGTTCACACGCGCTGGTGGGCAAAGGCTCGTTTTTACGACAAATAAAGCGCGTGGAAAGGTCCATCCACTGTGCATACACAACCCACGGAGAATATGAAGCCGGATTGATTAAAACATGGCAAGAAATGAAGAAATGAAGCAGGCAAGAAAAAGGGAAAAAATACTGGGTAGGGGAACTCAGGCAGGTATACCGCTCGTGACGTGAGAGGGCCAGAAAACAAGAGTTGGGACGCAGTCTAGAGAGATTGTAATGTAGGGTAGTCGTCTTGTATATGTACATTTCTAATGTGACAATAATTCTCTTGTACAACGGGCCGTATGCATGACCCCCTTTGCCTGGAGAACTTAATCCCTTCCTGAATCTCCCGCTCCATCACCGACTCGACCCTCTTGATCCAAGCTCTCTGGGTCGCGTTCCCACTCCGTAGTCGCAGTAGTATCACCACTGCGCTCAGCAAAGGATGGCTGCTGTTCATCCAGACTGTTTCCCTCCACCACCTCGCGTTGCTCGTAATACACCGCCTGTTCTTGCTCCGGACCCGTCATGTACTCACCCATGCGCTGCTGATCTTCTACGTCGAGTCCAAACTGGCGAGCCATTTCCATAAACCTCCTCATGCCGCTGTTATGACCCATGATACCGCCCGCAGCAACACCCTCGCCACGCTTAACGTCGCGCACAATAGCCTGCGCATGCTCGTAATCGCCGGCTTTCATCAGAGCACTGACCACGCCCATGAGTGCGCCCCAGCCGGGTAATTTACGTTCTTTCAGCATGCGATTGAGAACGTTGAGCATCTTGGACACTTCGTTGTGCGCTGCGTAGCCCTCGATCAAGCGATCAAACAAGATGCGATCGGTGGCAACGCGGGAGTTGGTGAAGAGGTGGTGCACTAGCGCATCGACTTCTGCAATCTTGGGTGGCTCCGATGTGAAGTAGTATGTGATTATGGAAGTGCAGGCCTGTGCCGGAGGGGTGATTTCGCGAGCTGTCATGTATTCAACGACAGCGCGAGCGCCGTTGTAGTTTGAATATTCTTTCAGAAGGCGATCAATCGCCGTGGAGTAAATATAATTATTTGCCTTCATGCCGGATGCTTCCAGGTCGTCAAAGATTTTGAGAATCGCGGTCGTCTGCTGTTGCTCCGACCGGCCATTGAAGACATTGGTGTTAAAAGCGGACTCGATGAGCATGCCGTATGTTGCAATGTCTCCCTTTAAACCTTTCTGTTCCATCTGCGAAAGAAGCGCCAAGGCTGTGCGCTTGTCTCCTTCACCTAGGTATAGCTGGATGAGCGAATTGTATGTGACGACATCCGGTTTTATCTGGAAAAGCGAGGCCCAGCCAAGGACTTTTTGAACGTATTCCACTCGTTTTTGGTAATACATCGCATTGCGAGGCATCTTTACTAAGCCGGCAATGGCACCGTTGACAACCTCGATGGAAGGCTTGGTGCACTTGTTGACTGTCTTGCTCGGCGGCCCCTTCTTATTCGAGCCTTTAGTCTTGGGCGGATGAATGGGACTTTCGGCTGCGACCCAGCGCTTGCCCATATCATCAAGCGTAGCAAGAGCTTCAGAGACTTGCCGCATCTTCATCAAACCGTTCACGCGGGTCGTCCAGGCATAGTTATCTGGCTCGCTTCCAGTCTTCTGCAGGCGCGTCCACATTGCATTGAGACCATTCAGGTCGCTTGCCTTTACGCAGCCTTCAAGAAGAGCAACCCATGACCTCATGTTTGGCTTGACGCCATTTGCAATCATATGATTCCAGACTTGGATTGAGCGATCCGGGTTCAAGAGTGTCAAGTACCCCGAAAGGAAGCTGTTGTATATCAAAGTGGGTATCGCAGTTTTGCCGTTCTTAGTATATGCCTGCTCAATCTCCTTCCACAGATCATCCAACTTTGCAGCCGAACTTCTAGTTTCAACGGCACGTGCTATTCTCCCCAGGTAGAAGTCGATCAACTTAGCCTCGGCTTCTGGACCATTCGAGCTGAGCGTTTCGCCTGACTCTCCAATGGCTTTCATGGCTTTGTTTGGCACGGTTCTGAGCGCTTCCTGGATCTGAATTTGGACATCTTCTGGCAGCTCTTTAAACTGCGTAAATTCGAGGGACCTGAAGTCTATCCATGATCCGGCAAGTAGCCTTTCGAGAAATCGCAGAAAAGGTTCAGCTTCCTTACGTATGTTCTCGTCCAAACCTTCTGCCACGTCATACAGGTAGGCAGCACAAATGGCCAATCTCCCATGGAAGAGGGGATACTTGGGTACACAAATCTGTAGGCGACTGTTAAAGTTTGTGCTGTTGTAATATGTCGGGAGTTCTTCGATTGGTCGCAATTGCCATTCGGAAGCAATGGAATGCAGTGCGTCGTTCATCGGCCCGTAACATTGGAAGAAGAGTCGCCAAACGGAAATCAGCTCATTGATTAACGAAGGCAAGTCCCGCTGGGGCCGTTCTACGTCTACGACTCCGTACATAGCCCGGATAACTTGACAAGTTAAATATTCCAGGCTTGGGTCAGCCCAATAGTCAGGGCGAAGAAGGCCAAGCTGTGCATACCTGAAGAGTACGACAGTCGGTGTTAATGTCTCCGTTTTACCTGAGATAAAGTCTTTAGTGACGTCACGAAGGAGATAATTAAAAACTCGGCCATGATCCAACAACCGGAGATCGCCTTCAGGTGGATCTGTCAAGGCCTTGCACTCTCTTGAAGTAAATGTCTTGTTAAAAAACTCCCAGGCGTAATGCGTGTCTCTAGCCAGAGCTATCTTAAGGTGTTCAGCAGGGCCCTTTACCCTTTGGTCCGCTGCTCGGCCTTGGTCCCCAGTATTGTCGGGGCCAGTGTTTGGCTCCTCAAACAGATCCGAATATCGGCTGCCATGCGCGACAAAACGGAACCTAGAGTCGTCCAGTATTGTGCCTTGTTCGAACCCTTGCTGACTCCGAGCCTCGGTTTGCGCCGCCTCTTGTTGTTGTACAGCGCCATCCTGATGTTTTGGTTTTTGCAGCGAAACTATGGCTCGAGATTGCCATTGGGGGCGTGGGGCGGCGGCAATGCGTCGCGAAAGGCGCATGCGGCATTGTCGGCATACATACGCGCTTAGCATAGTGCTTCGATATGCCTTGGGAGGCGTGATGGGTGAATACTGCTCTCTGGTCAACTACCGAGCGTTGGAATGTTTAAACATGAGTAAACCCGTACCTACGGCAGCAGACTAAGCAGTCATTTGCGCAGGCATATGTATGACCGAGGGACGCGAGGCTCAATTAGTGGCTTCCTAAGCACTTTCTTTGTTGCACGGCAAGAGTGTAGTCGTCAAAAGTTGTGGTGTTGGCTTGCGAAATCATACGGAAATAAAACCGGCCAATGAGACGCCATGACGTCCACACGCCGCACGTGACTGCCAACTCTCATCGAACAACTCAACTCTTCGAATTGACTTCTCTAACCGTGCTTGAACCGAGTGCGGACATATTTTTACATTGCTATCCTTGCTATATTCTTATATTCCGGGCCATTGGACGAAACCAGGATGACGACCTTCATACCGCGACAGTCCTACTCGCAGGACGAGCTCGAGAAGCTTTATCCGAAAGAGCTTGAGCTGCAGCTAGTACAAGTTGTAAGGTCTGGCTGTATTGCTTCTTCAGACTACCACTAATTGCGATGATAGCTTCTGCGCCACGGTGGGTTTCCCATTGACGTGGTACAAACCAATTGCTGACACACGCAAAGGCGAACGAAGTCCTGTAAATCCTCGATTCCAGAATGTAAGTGTAAACACCTGATCATGTCATTCCAATCACTAAAAAAAGCTACAGACAGGACTTCCAGCTTGTATGCTATCCTATGCAGCTACCAGGAATAGCCACTAACCACCACAGACTGGCCGTATTGCAACGCTGCCCGTCAACTAACAAGTGTAATCCTAAACACCAAAGACTTTTCGAAATGGGACCAGCTCAAGTACCGACGCAGACTGGAAACATTCGGCACCGACGACGGACCCGGTACCCTCATCTTACACTCTCTTCACTGAAAGTAACTAACCCTTTCTCCAGTCATCGCATCAGGCCCCAAGGGCGAATTCGATGCCATTTGCCAACCAGGTGAACTTACCGACAAAGGCCGAGAAACGACTCTAGCACTAGGACAGCGTCTGCGCCACCTGTACATCAACCAACTCAACTTCATGCCAACCCTTATTTCCGACAGCGACATGATCTACCTACGCGCAACCCCCATTCCCCGAGCTCTAGAATCCGTCCAACAAGCCTTCTGGGGATTCTACCCCCCATCCTCACGCACAGCCGACTTCCCACCCCCAACAATCATCACCCGGACCCCAGCAGACGAAACCCTCTTCCCCAACGACGCCAGCTGCCGGCGCTTCGCCCAGCTCAGCCGTGCCTTTGCCCAACGCGCAGCCGACAAATGGAACGACACGGAAGATATGCGGTACCTGACCAAAGTGCTCTCCAAGTACATGCCCGGCGAGCAAAAAGTAGCCGTAGATTCGCACCCCCGCCTCTCCGGCATCATGGACACGTTGAACGCCACCGACGCCCATGGTCCAGCTACCAAACTGCCAAGTGCCTTTTACGACCCCAAAGCCCGTGCCATCATCGACAAAATCACCGTTGAGGAGTGGTACCAGGGCTACAACGAGTCCAACGAGTACCGCATGCTGGGCATCGGCGGCCTCATGGGCGACATCACCTCGCGCATGGTCGAAAGCGCTGAACGCAACGCCCACAACTCCGGCATCCTCGAAGTAGGCGGCGTGAACGGCAGCCTGGGGAAAGGTCGAGGCGGCGAAACCGACATCCGCTTCGCCATGTCAGGCTGCCATGACACGACGCTCGCAGGCGTACTTGCTTCACTTGGAGCATTTGACGGAGAAAAATGGCCACCATTCACCTCGCACATTGCCATTGAAATGTTCAAGAAACGAACCTCCCCCCCTACCCACCACCACCACCACCACCACCACCACCACCACCACCACACCCTCTCCCCAGCGCCAAACCTGGTGGTCCTCCCTCTTCGGCACCACCACCACCACCAAACCACCCACCCCAGACCCCATAGCCCGCAAACCCCTTTCCGATCTCTCCCCCGCCCAAGCCGCCAAACTAAACGACTACTACGTGCGCATACGCTATAATGACAAGGTTATGCAAGTTCCGGGTTGCAAAGCTGACGGCAAGCATTTACCCGGAGACACTTCGTTTTGTAGCCTAGACGCTTTCAAGGCGATTGTGGATAAGTATACGCCCAGGAATTGGAAGAAGGCGTGTGTGGAGAGGCTCGATCAGCCGGCTTTTCCGGGGGGCGTGGAGAGGGCGGGGTTTTGAGGGGGGGGAGAGGGAGAGGGAGAGGGGGGGAAGGGCTGTGTATAGAAGAAGATGGTTGGGGGGAGATGGGATACATAGAACATACACATACACATACACCTCATCATCAAATCCTTCGCAATATGCATACCTCACGTTCCTCATTGAACTTCACCTCTACTCTCCTCTACCTCTGCACCATCCTCCAATACCTCAACTTAAGCAAAGAGAAACGTCCCAAACCCAAAATTGATCAACAGGGATATATGCAAGATGAAGGACACAAAAGAAAAGAGAGAGGTCGAGTCGGAGTAAGGATAGAAAAGTTCCGTATACCGAATAAACTTGTTGGAATTATCATTACAAATAGAGTACTCGCAAGAGCTGGTATGAATAGGAATCTCTACTCTTCATCCACACATTCAAAAACATTACACGCATAAAGTTTCACTAACCAACCATCCACCCACCCAACCAAAAGCAAGCCACATATACATCGACAACGCAACAAGCGAACAATACCACGACCCTTAGTACCACAAGTACAAAGCAAAGGAGATATAGGATATCATAGAAAAGAAATGAAAAAAAGATAACCCAGCTAGCTCCCCATCCTCCTACCTCACCTCAACCCCGAATCCCCCGGAAACAAAATCCCATTCGGATGCGCCTCGCCCACCCACTCCCCCCACTCCCCACACCCCCTCTTCATCTCCGCAAACCCATCCTTCGCCGTAATCTCCCCTCGTCGCTCCACAAACTGTACGCCTAGGCCTGCTGCAACGTGAAAGGGGATATGGCAGTGCATGAGCCACGCACCCGGGTTATCACTCTCAAACGCTAGGACGAGGTAGCCACCCGCAGGCAGGTCAGCCGTATCGCGGCGGACAGGATTGTCCATTTGGAGGCGCGAAATGTCGCCGTCCCAGACAGCGTTTTCCACTTGTGCGAGGACGAAGAAGTCGTGGCCGTGGAGGTGGATGGGGTGGGGGAGCCGGGGCGCGGTGGGTTCTTGGTGGATGAGCCAGTATTGCCACTTTTTTTTGTTAACGTTCGTTAGTAAAACTATCAACATTTCGGAAGGGATCGAGCAAGACGAGAAAAGACTTACCTGACTCTTTTGATCGACTTCAAAAACATGTCGGTTCGTTCCTGTGGTTACATTGCCGTTGAGTACAGACTGCAGCGTGGGGACTTGCAGATCGATGGCCATAGGAGCCCCGTTTACAAGCCATTGGACCAGGCCGCGCGACTGAGACACAGAGCTTGTGTAGTTTGGGTTGAAGCCGAGGGAGAGCTGCTTGGGCACGTTTTGAGGGACTGTTGTTTTGATATGCGGGATAATGCCGGGTTGGTCGTAGCAACCAGATGGTAGGTCAATTTCAATGTCGTTTTTGGGCTCTTCACCGCTTTTAGCGCCCGCATATCGGAAGATACTTCTGATGTTTGCTGCGTTGGCGTTGGGGCCATCGCATGCGCCGCCGGTGCCCACGCGCAACCAGTAGTTGCCGATGGGCTGGGTGGCGTTGATGATGACTTCATAGCGTTGACCTGGTGACGATCCGTCAGTTACACAGCGCTTAGGGGGTTGGTTATCGTGGGTTCGGTTGGTGGCGTTCTCGTGTGGGTGGCATGTATGTCGCACAAGGCGCTATGCTGTGAGAACTCTAATGGGTTGACGTGGGGAGGAAAAGGGAATCTTGGCTGAAACTTACCGACTGCGATGGACAGAGTGTTGGTGAAGAAGGGCTTGATCGGCGTGAAGTCGGCTGATATCACTTGGAATTCATGGCCGTCGAGTCCCACGTGGAGGTAATTATTGATGCCTACATTCATGAGACGTAGTAGATGCGCTTTTCCGGGTGTGAGGATCGTCTCGGCGTATGCACCTCCGGCAGTTGATGTCATTGTACCGTTTATTAGAACATTGTCTGCCGTGGGTGGGCCGTTGGCGTGAACTGCTGCGGCATTTACGGTGAAGGTGGTTGCATGAAACCAATCGGTCATTGGTAGCGCACCAAGATCAATGTCCCAGTCTGCTGTTGAAGGTCCTCTGATGATCATGGGCCCCCAAATACCATCACCATATTGCACCGAGTAATGCGAGTGGTACCACTGCGGGGATTAGTCTTGCTGTAACGGTAACGAATGTCACGTGAAACTTACAGTAGTTCCAAACTGCGTCGCTTTGAACTTGTAAACTCTGGTACCACCAGGTGGAATTGGGCATTCGGTGATGCCATTCACTCCATCTTGCTCATTCGATCCAAGTTGCCGCATACCATGCCAGTGCAGACCTGTGCCATTGCTTTGAACACTATTTGTGACAGTAATCTCGAGATCATCTCCCCAATCAGCAATTATAGTCTGCAGTATATTAGCAACAGCCAATCTGGATCTCAACTTGGCACTTACTGGACCTGGAAATTGTCCGTTTATATGGAACATTTGTCTCTCGAACCCATCCGGCGCGCCAGTGACATTGGTAATGGTCAAGTCATACTTGACTGTCTTTCCCGTGTCTGGCCACTCCTTGTTCATGTCCGTATCGATGTCAAAGCCATTAGGCCAGCATCCTCTTGTTTCGGGTCCATGGTTACAGCCAGTATTGTAGCCATCCCTTCTCCTTCTATATCCACTATAAAGTCCACTCTTTTTCCATGGAACATCAAGTTTCTGGGGTGCAGCTTCTGTAACAGGTACGGCAATCGAAACAATAGTAGGTAACAGAAGCGCCAAAAAGACAACTACTCTTGAGGTAGATGGGACCATTATGAATAAGAAAAAGATGAAGGAAAGAATGCAAGTGTAGACTACACCCGGATCCCTAGAGAGACAATACACGCTCAAGGTCCTGACGTAACCAAACAAAAGACGATGGCTGGATAGACTGGTGTGAGAAAAGGGTGGTACAGATGGTTTTATCATCAGCATGGGAGCGTTACCCTACCTCGGTAGTGGACCGATGAATAGCTCCAAGCGGTGACCACCGCCATCTGTGGAGATTTCGCACCACTAGCAAGTGGCATGATGCCTCTATGTCAAACCTGTCGCGTGGCCGGTGCCAGTGTCTTGGATCGCCATGAGATACGGAGGGTGCGGCACGCGAAGCGGTATCAGAACCTGTGACTTGGTATGGCTGACTGCCCGGGAGGAGTGAGCGTAAGGGATATAACGCATATCAGCCCTAAGTGGACCAGAGGAAAAATTCTAAGTGGGCAAGTCTATGTTGAGGCTTCAGTACTCTCTCGTTACACGAACTGCATGCAGCTAGAGCTACCGAAGCTGGCTTGCAACCCTTGAAGCCTGGAGAACGGGCTGGAAGCTCGGCACAGCATGCAGCTGCAAGTGCTGAGTCGTACAGCCACTTCAGCAGGCGTTGAAACTGCAGTAACCGGTGATGCACAGTGGTGTGCAGGAAAGCAGACTTCATGAGGTGTAGATTGCCACTTCGATATAGTAGATATAGCCGTTGAGGTTAGTCTACAGAGATTCGCGCCAGGCTATTCATGAAGTGGGCCTTGCAAAGCTTAATCATGACCTCAGTATCGATATGCTCGAGTCGGGTATATTCCATTGGTCAGTAGCTTGTCTCCGAGGCATTTCCGGATGAATCTGTCGACAGTGGTGGAGCTGGAGGTGAAAGCCAGGTAGATGAGCCTATGCCACTTTCATCAGGCCTAGGCGATTTTAGGTTAGTCGGCTGCGGCTGGTGTCGGAGTCTTATGAGGGGTTCCGAACCTCTGGTCCGACCACAACATCACCATATCGTCAAACTGACCTCTGAGAAGACGTTCTAACCGAAAGGCCATGCATACCAGTCCTGAATGGGAGAAAACGATTCAGCTATGGTCATCTCCGCGCCGTTTTCATGACGCTTCGTCACAAACTCAAACTATCGATATGCAGTAGATCTGCGCTGGCCGCTGTACTCCTACTCGAGTAGGTGGTGAAGCCGTACCTACGGGATAAGCGAGAGTTCTGATTCTAGATTACTCTTGTGTTCTTTGGTATTGCCACTGTGAAAGCCAGGGTGCAAGCGCTGGATGCTGGACTTGTTGGGAGAAAGTTGCCCACTTGGAAGTTGGAGATAGACAACGTGTCGATGGGCCTTCCATGTAGGTGGAGTCGAAAATCGTGATATCATTTAATCTAGAAAAAGGTTGCTAAAACGACAGGGCGAAAAAGCTATAGTCAAGATACTTGATGGTGGTAAGCATACTTTGGTCCACGTGCATACATACTATGGTAGTATCACCAATACAGGGCTTCGACACAGACACATGCACAATATCTTACCACTCTGCACAGAGACCCTGGAAGGATCTTACATGTATCACTTGGCATCGACAGCGAACAGAGCCACAATATCGAGGCGCATCTGCTTACCTGCATACTGCAGCAAGACGCAGCATTCAGCTCGCGTCCTTAAGCAGCTGTCTTGCAGGCACTCAGCCTTACGGCAGTGCTTACTGGAGTTGGGAAAGATGGCACTGCAAGTGCGGCGCGACTAGGTTGAAAGCTACTGCCGACCTAGACATTCAACCACCAATGATCCAGAGTACCCTTGATGGGCTTCTGAAATTCGACTACCTGTTTCCCAAGACGCTCATCACACGCTGATAACAGCAAACAAGCCATCAGAAACGCGGCCTTTCACATCCTTCACACCCCTATAACTCCTCACCCGCACAGCCACACCCATAAGTTCCGCTCGCGTCCAACCCCCGGACTTTCGGCCATTACAAAAGTCCCTCCAAGGCAGCCAAAGGAAACCCCCCTTGTTCCTGAACTAACCAACCCCTTCGTTTCCTTTTCCCGTTTCCGTTTCCGTATGCACCGCTAACTCATGTACGTACATATGTATTGTGAACCGTATAAATCTCCGGTCGATCCGCGAAGTAAGCGCGTACCTATGTACCAGCCTACTCACAGATCATCAAAAATACCCGCTAGATAACGATCTTCACTCCAGGGAAATTGAGATATGCCCCTATTGGGATCTTTGAAGTCGTCTAGACTCTAGAGTTCAGATAGGCCCGATGCGCGGGCGAAAAAAAGGTAGGTATGCCGTCATAGGGGTTTGGGGGGATCGACTTGGTTGAGCGGATGAGGATGTTGTGGGTTACCTACGGAATACCTGTTTCCTATAGTAGTCCTATGTATGATGGGCTTTTGTCAAGTCTGATTTGGATTTGAATTTGGATTTGGACTTTTGCTACGGCCTTGATGTCGATATGGTATATGAAGTAGGAGTACTCCTATAATGGATGGAGTGTGATGCTGTACATCAATACTACTTGATATGTCACCATGAAGCGCACTCAGTAACAAAAGCATGCTACTTTACTTCGTACTCTGGCAGTAAACGTCCTCTCGCCTCACCTCGCCTCGCCCTAAGCTGCCCACGTAACACAACCCCAACCCCCACCGACATGCTCCGCGGCCATCTACCACACTCACAATCAGTCAGAGCGGCTCAACGCTCCTGCACAACGGGCATACCTACCCGTATGTACATACATACATACATTACCCCGGCCGCCACCCACGTCTCCGTACAGTATGTAGATCCTGGCATGGATGAGTCCTACAACGGTGATCCCTCCTAGATGCAATCCTTGCCGAACAACGGTCCGCGGGGTTGCGGCGCCACGCGCATGCACATGCAATGCCGTTTTCTTTTTCTTTCTTCCGATACGCGAAGGGCGGTTTGGCGGTTGTATGTATGGGTGCGTGGGGTGGTAGGGGGCGAGGGGAGTGAGAGAGGGGAATGTATATCCTTGGTCCCTGAGCAAACGTTTCAATTGCTTGACTACACTACATATACTGTTGTTACCTATACACATTTACTGGGTCTAGCTAGCCATAGAGACCACAGTTATGTGGGTATTTACCTTGTTGAGAAAGTTCTTTCGCACTCAACTAGTACGGTAAACTTTTGCTAGTGACACAGCTCCAGGTATGCTTGTGAAGTGCAATTTTTACTGTGGGTAAAATGCGTCTAAGAGCTATCATGGGTCACCACAGTACTAACTAGCTTTGTAAGGTTTACCTAGGTGTAGGGGGCGGTATTCTTGCTGTAGTGTTATAACGCGCAGTGCGAATGGCTAGCAAATATGCCTACTAGACCTTCCATCTACCCTCCACTCTCCCACTCTCCAGTACACACCTACACACACCTAACCCTTCGACCTCAAATCTCACACTCATACTAACTCACTCACTTCCTTATTGTTGAGAGCATGACCGTCATATAACCGTACAAACCGCTTGGCTGGTGTTTTCCTTTTCCTTTTTCCGTGCATTGATAACATGAATAAACAAACCCCCTTGAAAAGGGTCTTGGGCGTTGAGCGTTGAGAAGAAGTAAGGAGGAGGAGGAGGGGGTAGGTGATGGTAATAGAGGGAAAAAGGAAGGAAGAAGGAAAAGGGCGAGGAGATAAGAGGAAGGCTGTGATGGGGTAAATAACAACAACGACAATCATAATAATAATCGAGTAGGTAGGTAGGTACGCGGTGTGCGAGTAGTGTATTTTCTTTGCTCAAGGAGCGTATCGTGAGTTTGGCATCATCATCATGTCAGGAAAAGCTACGCCATCCCCCCTACACAAAAACCAAACACCCATCCTGATTACTAATCCTCTCATCCAGCACAACCTCCCTCATCCTCCAATGCCCCTCATATTCCAACTCCCCCTCCAACTTCTGCCCCCCATCCACCAATCTCATATTCCTCGCTCTGTCCCCAAACCCGCCCCCACCACCGCCACCAGTCCTACTACTCCCACCGCCCGGAACCCTCAGATTCTGCCCCGGCCAAATCTGATCGGGGTTGCTAATATTGTTGTGGCGCGCAAGCTCGTCGTAGGTGCAGTGCGAGAAGCGCGATGCAATGGCGCGCAGGGTGTCGCCGGGTTGGACTGTGTATGTGTTTTCTGCACCGCCAGAGGAGGAGGAGCCGGCCCAGCGGAAACTGCCACAGTCGTTGGCTAGGTATTGGTTTAGGGGGAGGGAGGAGGCTTGGTAGGATCCGTCTGTGCGGAGGCACTGGGCGTGTAGGGTGTACTCGCCGTGAGCGTCGAGCCGGATATCGCGCGATGAGGCGCTGAAGTTGCCGCCAAAGTCGCCGGCGGAGCGCTGTGATCCCCCTCCTCCTCCTTGTTGTTGATGTTGTTGTTGGCCGCCATGTTTCTTTGCTTCTTCCTCGCGGCGGCGACGCTCTTCTTCCTCACGCTTTTCGTCCTTGCGCTCGTGCCATTTGTCTTCTATGGCGTCTTGGCCTTTGGAGCCGGCAATGGCTCCTGCGAGGACACCGAGGACGGTGCCGGCGGTGCCGTGGCCGGCTTTGCCGCCGAGGGCGTGGCCGCCGTAGCCTCCTGCGGCGGCGCCTGCTATGCCGCCCATGATGCCGCGGTCGCCTTCGGGGTCGCCGGCGCCTCCGTACATGTTTTGTTCGCCTTGGTTGTGGGAATTGCGGCCCGAGTTGGACGAGTGCGAGGCAGCGGAGGGTAACTGTTGGTATTGGGGTGGTGCGGAATCGTAGCCTCCTTGCTGGTAGCCTTGAGGACCGCCTTGAGGGCCTCCTTGTCCGCCGTAGTATTCGCTGGCTTGTCCGCCATGGGGTGGCTGGTGGTGGGGTTGCTGATGGTGGGGAGGTTGCTGGTATCCATCACCACTGTTGTTGTTGTACTCATTCTGTCCGTAGCCGCCCTGCTGCCCGTATCCGCCCTGCTGTTGATATCCTCCTCCTTGCTGCTGACCCTGGTTGTAACCGCCGCCTCCGTAGCCGTCGTTGTAGCCAGACATTTTGCTGTTTGAAAGTAGAAAACTCTAGGTCTCTGTTTTCGTATAGTTAAATGGGGATTGAAAGTTTAACAGGTAAATAGCACAGTAGGTTTAAGCAACAAGTCAAGGTTTGTTCAACAGTGCACAAAAAGTTTCAGCAAACAACTCGAAAGCAAACACCCCGCCTATTTATAATCCACACCAACCCACCTCGCTGGATCGTACCATTCTTTTCTTCTGTAGACTTCGTCATGCCACGATTGCATGTCCGGATACGCAACCCGCAGCCACAAGAAAATCGTCACCGCCACTCTTGACGCCGGTCGGGGTGGGGAAAAAGGCTTCGTTGGCCGACCCGACCCCGCCCTCTCGCACCAATCGGCTCTTCCATACATGACGCCGCAATGCGACACGGCCACACTTGGCGCGCAGACCCCTTATAGCTAAGCCACATATGCGGATCGTAAGGAGGGCGATGACGTGGAAGGTTCAGACAGGTTCGTGCGGACTGCGGAGGTGACGACGCGGACTGCGGTCAGAACAGACTGCAGATCCCGATGAATTGTCATGCTGCGCATTGAAGAAAAGGGCTCCCCTTGTTGATCGACTGAACTTTACACGATCATTTGAAATCATGCACACGATGCATTGCATGCAGGTAGCTAGTGAAGGAACGGTGGAAACTTTTGTTGAATGCTCTAATGTTACAGAAGTTACACACTATGCTGATGATGTGTGTCGCCTACACAAGTTGGAAAAAAACGATAAACGATGCTTCGTGATTGATAATGGTAAACAAACAAACAAAAAAAAAGAGTGTTCAAGGAGAGACATGAGGGTTGCGATAAAACGATGGAATGATTATGAATGGTGTTATATGTACAGGAAATGAACCAAAGAGGTTTGGGTAAGAAGGATGTTTATGTATGCTTTAATATAGACATTGGTGCTTGCAAAAAGATGTCAAGACTTTGTTTGTAGTATCGTTGCGTCGGGAGCTCGGTGCCGTGCCTTCAATGTGGGCGGTAGGCGACGGATGACCGACCAATGTGCGATGATGGGGCACAAAGGTGAATGCAATCGTTATGCGGCTGGAAACGCTCAATAAGTGAAAGCCTCTTCGATAAAGTCCACAGACCCCAGGGTCAGGAAAGGCCTGACCGCGTGCCGAACACCATCGGCCATGCCACCTGATGCACATACAGTGACTGCCAGGGCGCCAACTCGGTGCTGGACCTCTTCTTCAATCAGGGCACTCATGTTGGGCCTACCGCTGTACATCTTGACTGTCTCGCTGCTGCTCTCTACGCGACCCTTGGGTCTTGAGATGAAGAGCTTGATGCGGAGACATTGCTTGCGGCCCTTCATACGGAGGACTTCGTCCATCCAAGGTCGCACCCATTCGAGGCAATCCGTGGTGGGAACAGTCCAGATGAGGACTATTCTTTGTGTGGCAGTAGTGCCGTTGTTGTAGCCGTTGACGAGGTGCTTAAGGTACATTACTTGATGAGTAATGCCTACACCACCTGCGAACAGCACTGCGGTACCATACGAGTCAAGGCTGTGATGACCACCATATGGCCCCTCGATGAATCCCCACGTGGTGAATTGCTCATTGGGGCTCTTGCATGCCTTTTCGTACATGTGGCGGGTGAGACCTGTGCGGGCACGGCACACCAGGCTGATTTGCTTGGACTTTTGCGGTAGACCGTGCAGCGCAAGAACGTCGCCTTCAAGTGTGGGAAGTGTCATCTCCTTGGATTCTGCTGTCAGAGTGGCGGCCCAGGCGACGGAGAAGGGATGCGAGGACCAAAGGGACAAGGCTGGCATCCACATGTGCACATGGCAACCTGGGCGAGGAGTCCATTCGCGGACCATGTTGATGGTGAGACGAACAGCTTCTCCGGGCATAGCTTCCACGGTGATGGACGATCGCTGCTTGAGGCTGAATCCGTAGTAAATAATTGAGATCCACCTGCAGACCCACTCTGCACCCCAGAAAAAGATAACCAAATGAATCCATGGAACCTGTGGGAGGTGGTGCATTTCCAAGTGCTTATACAAGCCAAGGAGAGCTACGATGACGCACACGCGGTGGATGTTGAGGAAAGTCTCGTAGAAAGCATGGCGGAAGGGTGACCATGCCTGGATACCGAGAAAGGTAAAGGCCACGGTTCCCACCATACCCCAGCCGTAGGAGCCTTCTGTGTGCAAGGCAGCGACGACAGAGTCCCAGCCGGCTGCATGGGCGGTGTTGTACACCCAGGCGACCGTGTGAACAATGGCCTCCACAATGGTGATGCGCGCAGCCCAGCGGTGGAACAGGTTGAAGTCATCGTACGAGACCTGGAGAAGGGGGATGAGAGGGTTGTTGCGGAGGGCGAAGAGAATGGTAGGAATAAGGTTCAGGGCAGCGAGTGTTCCAGAGCGTCCACGAAGGGCGGCGAGCGTCTCCTTGTGGTCGAGGACGCGGTAGGGTAGCGCAGCGCACCAAGCAATGTTGAGGCCAACGTAGATGACCAAAAGAATGGTGTGCCACCTCCCAGGCAGTGTTCCGTTATCGATTGCGCTGCTGATTTGAAACTGAGCATTATGCTTCTTTTTCCAGAAAGGGGCGACCAAAACGTGTCTGTTCAACCACGGCCACCAGGTGGTTCGGTTCGTTTCCCAATACTTTTGCTTCGAGTTTCCCATGGTGCTGAGATGTCGGCTGTGTTTCCACCACATATTACATATCCGCAGGATCAGGAGTAGGGCGCATATCGCTAGGAGCAGGTAGAGGAACATGTCGACCCACATGTAGTTCCCCCGTTGGTCGACGCCCTCCAGGCCGTACGAGTATTTGAGGTCTTCGAATGAGGCGGCATCCCAATCTGACAAGAAGTGGCGCTTCGTATTCGCTTGTTCCACTCTCCTGGAGCGGAAGAGGCTTGAGAAAGACATGTCTCGGGTAATTGTGTATCGATTGTAGGTTTCGTAAAGGACGGTGTGTGAGCAAGTGCTCGTGCAGTAATGCTGTCGCAATGCTCGGTGGTGCAAGTAACGTGATGCGATGGAGTTGATAAATGGCGATGTACACTATCAGGTCGTGAATCTTCTCTTGAAGGGGAAGATAAGTGCGACAGTACAAGTACCCTTGACCCACGGGCGCGTTGTGACGGAAAAGTGAAGCGCTTGATTGACAATGTGGGGTGCAGGTAAGGCAGACGTGGTCACCGTGAATGCATCACACAATGTTGTTGTTGGCAGGTTGTTGCTGTAAACACACAGAGTGAGTCCGAGTCCCAAGAAAGCGATAATGCACTGCACGTCGAAAACGAGTAAGATTGATCGGTCGGTCGGTCGACGAGACGCAGTCCAGTCCGGTAGAATTGAGTGAGCGAGGCGGGCGTGGCAATAGCGGGTAGCGGGTAGCGTGACAGCGAGAGTGAATAGCGGGCGAGGGCGGCAGGCAGCAGAACAGTCTTAAGGATGGTGACACGAGAGGCAAGTCAGGAGTGAGCGAGAGTGAGGGTTTAGGTTCTCGTAGCGAGTGAAGAACCGTTGGCCAGGAAAAGAATGCACAGAAAGCAACGACAGGGACAGCGAGGCGTGTAAGGAGGGAAACAGTGGATATGAGGTTCCGGCATGGCTTAGCAGAGCGGCGGACCGGCAGGGATGTGCAATCGGAACCGACGGGCGATTGGCTCCGCTGCGCCCGGCCCAGTTGGCGCGTGAAACGAGCCGGAGGAAGCTGGCCACTCACCGCGGCGTGCCTGGATGCGCCATGAAACCAAGCCTCGAGCCCCGGTTCTTCACCGTCATTCGACCATTCGCGGGTGAGACCGAGTGCTGCTAGAAGCTGAAAGGCATAGTACATACATGACATCTGTCCACCCAGAGCACACGGAGCAGCGAGCAAGCGCAGTAGGCCGTTGCGAGCGATCACCACGTTGTCGCAACCCACCACCATCACCGCCATTGTTCTTCTCCAAAGCACAACTCATCAGAGCGCCTGCTTGCATAACCCCCCCGCCCGGCGATATGCCGTGATCCCGTTGTGGGCGCAAGGGTCTGCCGTCAGCTTGCTACCAAGTTCACTCCATCAGCACAACTGATCCACCAGTAAATGACATGGGCGGCTCCAGACCTTTGGCGCCTAGAGAACAACAACACCAAAAACAGCAAGCGAGCTGTCTTGATCAGTGAACCCGGAGAAGATCACGCAAAGGTGCTGCCACGCGCAGTCCTAGCAACTCTGGTGAAACCGTCCATATGGCGCGAACCCGTCTGTGGGCGTGCGCCGGCCGATGAAAAACTCTGAGCATACACCGTATCGAGTGAGAGTCGAGCCATCGTCCGCTGTCTAGACTCTGACGCTCCAGATAAGCCCAATCACTATCTGCATCGGACATCGAACCCCTGGCATCTCCGGATTAGCCATTTCATGCACTCAACAGGTACGAGCTGCGCCACATGCACGACACGGAACTATCCACAAGACCTTGGTTGTCACGTTGCGGCGTTGCCGAGCTGCAGGAACTGGCCCAGCAGACACGACCAGCTGGCCCACTGTCTCTGCTCACTCTGCGCATGAAAAAAACAACGGTGCCGTCCCCATGATCACGGCACTCAGCGCTTCCATCGTTCGTTCCCTCTCGTATCGCTCGCTCGTGCAGCGCATTCAATATTGCCAACCCATTGCCAAGCCGCCCATCCACGCGCTGCGAACCGTCCGATCCTCGTCCCCTGCCAAACCAGGAACCGAGCAACACAAATTTCCATGCATGGGTAATCCTGCGCAACCGTGAGATAAGATTGCTATCCACCAAAAAGCTTTGTTGTGCCCAGCAAATCGGTAACCCGGGCCTCGGGAAACACAAAAGAGCGGCTCAAACGGGATTTTATTTGATGAACCTGTGTTTGCCAATGCCCATATCAAGTGATACCGGAGAAATTGCCCTCCTTCGCCGCCGTTGGGGTGGGTTACTACAGCTTTCCTCCCGCATCACGTGCAAGTAAGACCATGCTTTCCGTCTACATATTTCTTTTTTAAATCAACAACAGATGAGAGCGGAGTTGTGTTTTGTTGGCAAAACCATATGCATCCATCATCACATCACATGCTTTCCGAGGTACAAGGTGGGTAACTGGTACGACCTCGTACCTACCTCCGTTTCAAAACACACAACATCTTCACACCGCCGGCCTTAAACTTCTCTTTTCGTCCTCTCTTAACCCCCACGCAGGATTTCGCACCACTCTCACGGAAAAATCTCACGATGGGCGGTTCAAGTTGAAACAAAACAGATACTTTGCGCCCCACCCACTGCCTTGATAACACAACGCATGGCACTGGCACATGTCAAACCGGCCTGACATGTCAGGCGGGCCTCTCGCATTTCTTTCCCCCTCTCGCTCCATCAATAAAAATCCTGCAACGCATAAACAGCCAGCGAGCGCATTACTCAGACACCCTGAATACTTACAGTACAATACATATGCCGTCATTGTTCGGTTGGCAACTTGGCGCCTGCTTGTGTCGCACACACAGATCATGAACAACCCTGGTCCCTGCCGTCCCACGCGATTGAACACCGACTGACCGACCAACCCGACTTTGTACTCGGTTGAATCCAAAGTAGTGAAACCCGGGTGAATATTGTCAAATTTCACACACACCGTCTAGTTCCATTACAATATATACACGACACGTGGTGACGGGGGTTTGGCTGTCTGTTCGCTGCGAATGAGATGGGGTTTCACGGTCGGGTAGTCGGTCTTGGTAAAAGATTGGGGGACAAGACGAGTTGAGTTGAATTGAGTTTAGAGATGGTTCGTGGGGGGGAGGGGTGTCCGTTCGAGCTGTCATGGCAGCGATGCAACGACCACGTTCCGAGCCCATGAAAACCACCAAACTCCCATCTCTCTTCCATCCGCACCCAAGCAATCCTCCAAGTCCCAAGCCGGACACTCCCTCCCAGAAAATTTCTTCCGTCCTTCCATCCTTCCATTCTATTCTACCCATACAGGCAAACCCTACCCTAGTCTCGCCAATTATTTCCCATCTCATTCCATCCCATCCCGTCCCTTCCTTCCTTCCTTGCTTCCTTCCTTCCCTTCAGCCTCAATCCCGCTCCTTCCTGCCAAGCCTCACCCAAAACCCACCACTCTATTTTCTACCCTCCTCCAACAACCTAGGTACCTTGGTCCCCCGCTGTCCGCCGGGAAAAAATCCCATCCATCCTAGCTTTTTTACTGACACCGCCACAACCGTCGCCGGCCACCGAACACCCCTTCATCTCGCTACCAAAAGTCGCTTGAGAAATCCTGCTGTCTCGGTCAAGAGTGGGGCGGACCCGGGTAAGTGGGCTTGGCTTGGTTGGCAAGGCCAAAAGCGTCTGTATGAAGTATAAGTTACTCTATTTGAAACAGAGCTTATTGGATGGATTTTTTTCTGGGTAGGAGTGGACGGGGGGTTGATTGATAGCGGAGACGAGGTGGGGTGGGATATGGCAAGGTAAGCGTGGTAAGGTGAGGTAACGTGATGATGGGGAGAGAAGAATCGAAGAATGGAACGATAAAAAGATTGATTTAATTAACCAATTTATATGTTCAACGTCCTTTAGATGAGCCTCTCAAAGGACATGGAGGACGGGCGAAAGACCAGGACTCACATTGGTACTTCACTCACTGCCTGGTTGGTTTCCCTTTTCTGTAGGAACAAAATCGTCGTGCGATGATTACCCCACCGGTTGTGTAACTAGTTGTCGCTGTTTTGTAGACCGTTTATTGTGGTGCGACTAGACTAGGTATCTTCCTTTCACACTGTAAAATCCTTTGCTGGAAGGATGGAAGGATGGAAGGATGGAAAAAAGAAGGATGTAGTGACCAAAACGTGGTTGGTTATGGACAATACAACACTGAACACTGAATCAATGGATATGCAAACAACCATAACAAAACAAAACAAAACAAGACATCCATAACTCATTGAAATCATCTCTTGGTATACGAGTAATGGAAAACAACAGAGACTCTACGTAAGATGCCTGGACACCAGAGCAAACCCATCGGTTGATGCGCTGAGATGAACATGTTCCATTTCCATTTCCATTTTTCACGTCCACATATCCTTGTATCCCCATCTCCCCATATCTCCATATCTCTATCTCTCTCTCTAGACCAAGAACCCCCTCTACCTTCTCTCCCCCCCCCTTCTCACAACCCCCCCTCTATCTCTACATCGCATGACCAGCACCCTGTTGTTGCCCAGCACCAGCAGACCCAGCCTGCGGCGGCGACTGCGGCGCACCACCGGCAAAATTCATTTGCGCAAGTATATCCCTCTTCCACCCATCATCATCCGCGCTCTCAGCACTCGCAGTAGAATCACGGTTCGCAACGCGCAGGCCACCGCCACCGCCGCCACCATATCCGCCTCCGTCCCTGTTATCAAACGACCCGTTACTCACGTAGCGCTCGAGGCCCTGTTCGCCGCCAGCATAGCCGCCATTGTAGGCTTGGCTGTGCTGGCTGTCCATTGTCCAAGACTGCTGTTGTTGTTGTTGGTGTTGTTGGTCTTGGCGCAGCGCATCCGGAGGCGTGTTGTCGTACGAGTGGTAAGGGGCGCTGTCCGAGTAGAAGTCGCGGTTATTCCATGTGCCAGAGTTTGTGTGCTCGTCTGCGGGTCCGGGGCGGAGAATGTCTGGTACAGGTGGACCGCCGCCGAGCATGCTGTCCGAGTGGTACTGCTGCTGTTGCTGGGGATGGTAGGCGTTTTGGTAGTTGCCTGGCTGGTGCGCACCGATTCCGTTGGAAAAGGAGCCGGCGTTGTCGGTGCGCAGGTCGGGGAGGAACGAGTGTCGGTGATCTGTTGGTGTGCGATCGCTTGGGTCGTGGAGTTCTATACCGTGATTCTGGCCAGGTTGTCCACTTTCAGGGATGCTTTGCCCGTGATAGAGTGCTTGCTGACCCGGTGGCGGTGTCATGTTTTGCTGCTGTGCCAGTGAGAGGCTGTTCATTGTCGCCGTCATGCCCAGCAGACTTGGTGCCCGCGTTGAGCTCGCCTTTATACTTGACGGTCCCATCCTGCCCATGCCCATCATGCTCCCCATACTCGCGCGTCCGGCTCCTGGCTCTTCACTAATCATTTGTGCATCCGAGCCATTTGGATCACGGATACTGTACTGCGCGATTGAGCGCATCTTCCTCGTTACCCATCCAGCCAAGATCTTGCCTCGTTGCTTTTCGCCCAACCGGGACCGGTGGAAATCGCCCTTTTGCACAAAAGAAACTATGTCGATGACAAGTTGATGTTCGTTGAGAATGGCGTTGACGATTACGGGAACCATACTGGCGAGGAAGTTGCGTCGGAAGATCTCCACGACAATGACCACGAGGCCACCTGCTTGGAATACGGCACTGCATCATATCAGCAAAAGTAAACAATGAAAAAAGGGTGAAACGTACCAGCCGCCAGGAACAATGTTCCGGTGGCAGCGCTCTACAGACTGCTCAATGTCCATGGAGAAGTGGTTCAGCCCGTTGACTTCGAAAGTATCACCAATACTACCCAGAACAAAGAGTACCTGCATATCAACCGGGGCTTGGTTAGGTCCAATGGGCCGAGTGACGTTGTGCAAGAAACCTAAATCGCCAGTACGGACATAGCGCACGTTTGGATCTCCATCGACGGTCCGACCATTGAACCGCTCGGCATCGAGCCGCTCTTTCGACATGTAAAAGCTGTAAGCGTTTGCTTCGGACTGCACCCAGATCTCACCATACTCTCCGACTAAGCAGAGCTGGTTTGTCTCTGGGTTGACAATGGCTATTTGTGTGGAGACTGGCACCATGCCAGAGTCCTGGACCATTAGGGAACCGGGCTCGGTATCTGGGTCGACGGGCATGATGAGGCCTCTTCGAAGGGCGTTGACATCGAGATGTAGTTCTATTGGCTCAATGCACATGTATGACCGCGACGCTACCATTGGGTTTAGTACGTGAGAGTAGACTGTGTTAATCGCTGTCCTGTCTAAGCTTGCTGGTGAAAAATGTACGCGCACTCTTTGGTAAACGTCAACACGCGGCCGACCGTCGGTTGCAATCATAAGGTTCTTGAGTTCGTGCAGGGCCATGTTCTTGCCGGCTCCACGCGCAATAGCGTGATCCAACATTTGACTTGTCGCGTACGCGTCCTTGATCTTGTATCTTGACATTGTCTGGAAGAGTATGTTTGGGTTTTGTGCAAAGTCGACGGGCGAGACGAGGTAAGTGGGCGCGGCAAGGAAGATACCCATGATGCAGGTGTGGATGAAGCCAAGTCCGATCGTACTTCGCACGCATCCCAAGACGGGCCTTGTGCTTGTCATTTGACAAGTCTCCTTTTGGACTTTGCATAGCGCCATGATTTGGCTATGACCCAGTTGTACGGCTATGCGACGTTGATCAGGGGTCCAGTATGTCCACACGAGAACCGGGAAGCCAGGCTGTATCCACGCAGGTCGTATCGTGAGCTTGAGATCTCGACAACCACTCGACTGCTTAGGTGGCTTGGTTGTATTGTAGGTGTGCGGTACATTGATCTTCAGAATGACTGCTGATTGTTTGATATGTTGCGAAACTTGCTTGACCTTCATGAGATGATCCACATCAGCGTTGACGAGAATAGCCTTGACCTTGAAGTCTGCAAGAATGTGCAGCAATGCAGGTGCGTCCTCGTTTAATCGGTTTTGGTCGATTGGCGCCATTGGTATACATACAGCGCCAAGCACGAAGCATGCATGTACCGCATACACAAAGTCTTCCGAGTGGGTGTACATCAAAAGCAGATGATCGCCGGCTTGCACTTTGACCTTGTTCTTCAGGTACATTGCAACACCGGCAACTTTCTGGTCGAACTTCTTCCAGTTGACACCCTTGCCCTCCTTGCCTCGACCGTCGACGGTGCAGTATGCGAGCTCTTCAGCCTGCCGTGACACGCGCCATTGCATGAGGTCGTGGATGTTGGAAAACTGGTTGAGTGGTGTCGATGTTCTGTCATCGATGACGACTTCGCGGTGATCTACTCCAGAATACTGTTTGTCTTGGAGCATCAAAAACTGCTGACGCGCCATTGATGCTTCATATGACCACATGCCTCCCGCAGGGTCATCACCCAATGCGATGTTAAGGACTGACCTCTCAACACCGAATTTGACGTGGACACAGGGCAAAGCGCCATTATCAAACTCTCTCCGACAAAGCATGTTGCCAATTTCTCGTCGACCGTTCTTGACAACTCGTGGTAATGTGTTCGGCGCCGTGATCATGACGCAGTAAACTCGCAGATGGTGCTCTTGATACAAGACTTCCATGCATCGTTCAGACAGCGAGTCTAGGAAGGGAATATCGAGTTGTTGTGGTGGCCCACCAGGGTTGGTGGGGGCTGTTGATGCAGCTTGTGTCTCAATGAGGATGATGGGCAGGTATTCACCGTTTACGTACGAGTCGAAAGACGAGCTATATCGTGTCAGAACGCTCATCTAAAAAAAAGTCGACTTACCAGTCGTAGATCTTGGGAACAGCCTTCATGATACTGGTAACGAGGTGCTGGACGAAGAAATATCTATGTTCAGCTTCCAGCTGGCCATGCTCGACCCATTCAACGCGCTGTCTGATGCGATCTTCATAGAGACCAAGGATGAAGACTTTGCCCTCTACAACGAACCCGAGCAAGCCAGTCCGGAGAAATTCGAGCTCAAGCAACTGCGGGGTAGGACTACCCTCCACAAAGCGGTAAGGACGGGCGTGAAATATGGTTTCGGTGTGTTTCTGCAGCTGCCAGAAGCCACCAGACAGCGAAGGTGAGTCTACCCAAATCTCTCCTATCGAATAAGGTGAACACAGAAGATTCGTCTCTGGGTCTACGACAGCTAGCGTCGCATCTGGTATTGGATATCCAAAAGCGCCGACTCGCATAGTGCCGGGCTCATTTGCACGTTTACTAGCCTCTTCTCCTATTGCAAGTACTACGACATCGTTCATCTTGAGCGCTTCCTTGTCTAACAGTATCTCGGTCAACTCTGTCGGGCCCTTCTTTTTCTTCTCTTTGGGGTTGTTTGTTGTACCACCGCCGATAAGACTGGAGTAGCCATTGGCTGCCGCTCCTTTATCTTCAACATCGTCCTCATCTTCGGATTCCTGAAGTGCTATACTTAACGGGCATCCCATGCGCTCTTCACCACCTAGCCAGTCGCGCACTGAGATGATCATGCCACCGTGTTCGGGAAGGCATAGCATTGGCGCAATCAACTCCCGTGCTCTAGGGTTCCTGAGCGGTCGGAAATATCGATCTCCCAGAATCTCATGGAACTCGCAGTCGACAGTGAGCGTGTCTATCAGACATATCTTGACCGTGGCAAAGTTGGGCTCCGTGTTCTTCTTGAAATTCCTCGTAGCCATGGGATCCTGCTGGTAGTTGTACGCAGCGCGCTTGAGGCCCGGGTAGTCGGCAATCAATATGTTAGATTTGTATTTAGTGATGAGGTGTGCATATAGACCCGGGGTCTCCATGGTTGCTGTCTCGAGCCATACGGTAGTATGGCCACCATAGACGGCGAACAAAACACTCAAGATAAGACCAGCGCTCTCACGTGGGTCAAGATAGGAAAGAATCACCTCGGTCGGTGTTCTGGTTTGTGCGGGCGCAACAAACTTTCCCTGTGCGTCACGCAGATTACTACTGAACGTGTCTTGACTCTTTGTGTTGTTGGTGGGTATTGTGGAGACCATGGCACTGACGCACGCCATCTGATGCATAATCGTGCGATGACTGAGAACGACGCCACGCAAATCACCGGTGGGTGCGCGTGAAAACTCAATATATGCTACCTCGGGCACTTGCAAAGATGGAGTATCGTCATGCTTTTTGGGGTGGTAGCTCCCAAACTCATTCGTCTTCCACCATTCAACTCCACTGGGCCACTTGAGTCGGTTCTGACTGATGTCACGATGGAAGGCTTTAAGATTGTTGTCGGTGGTCAAGGCGAGATGTGCTTGGGTGGTGGTCAAGAGGAGAATGAGCTTCTGGTAGTCGTCGACGCTATTGATGGGTACGGCCACCACGCCCGCGATGAAGCAGCCCATTAGTGCTACAACAAACTCGATGATTTCCGTGTCCCTGTACACAAGCGCTACACGATCGCCCCGATATAGATTGCTCTTGTCTCTGATGACCTTTGCAACCTTTTCGGCTCGACTCGCCACCTTCTCCCAGGTGATGGATGCCGTCTCCTTGCCCTTTGAGTCGAGCACCCAGAAAGCGGTAGCTCTCGGTTGTGTGCGGCCACGATGGCGCAAGACGGCCCCAATGTTGTCAAACTTTGACATTTTGACATTGTGATTGTGCGGGTCATATACGTCAAAAGGCAGGTCACGGGGCTCTAAAGGCATCATGGTCTCGGCAGCGCCGCCGGGGAGGTCGCTCGGATGCATCATGGGAGGCGGTATTGCGGCAGTGGGGGAGAAGGCGTCGCCAGACGAGTAACGGTTTGGGCCACCATACGAGTCACGGTGATCCTGCATCTGCTGGCCGGTGAAGTCGGAGAAGTATCCCTGGTTCACGTCCAGCATGGTGTTCCTCCTGCTGCCCTCGCCTGGAGAGCCATATGTGCCGTCAAAGCTGCCCTGATGGGTGTCCGGGTTGAAGGCATAATTGCCCATCATGGTGGGCTCGCGCGAGTAGTTGTACTCGGGCGTCTGCGGTCGCGGTATGAAGGTCTCGCTGCCCTGGGACAACTGAGAGGAATTCCGCTGCAAGGATGGGGTCCTTAGACCCAGCTGCTTCTCTTGAAAGCGCCCCACCTGACTGGGCGGATAGGCCATGTACTGCGAGTTGCCCGCGGTACTTGTCGATGAGCTCGCGTAGTGCATCGACGTGCCCGCTGAGCCATCATGGTAGGAATCTGGCCGCGGGAGTTCAATATGTGGTGGTTGGGGCGGGTTGGAGCCAGGGCCAGAGAGGGCAGCGAGCGATGCGGTGCGGGAGCCGGAGCCCTCGCTCTGGGCCGGACTCTGCTGGCGCAAGTCGCTCTGCAGTTGCGCGGAGAAGGCAGGGCCCAGATACTGCGAGAGTAATACTGTTCGCCGTTTCTCGTAACTGTGCTACTCGTTAGCGCACGTGGGGAGCGTAGATGATGCGACGGCAACGGCGACAGCCACGGCGACTGCGAAGGGACGAGTACCGACCCCTTTTGTGTGATGTCGCCCTCCTCGAGCTCGTGATCCAACTCCTGCAGCTTCGCCTGCAACTCGGGGTTCGTTTCGGCCATGATAGCGTTCGGCGGCGGACGTGCCGATGCAGTAGGGCGGATGAGAGGTGGTGCAGACGGAGACTGGGAAAGAGTGGATAGGGCGTGACTATGCCGTGGCCGCACGCGACATATCAAGCTCAACAGGATACGCCGTGTATATGATCAATAATGTCGCCCTTCATCCAGGCAAATGCGCGCGCTGAGAATAGCCAATGAGTGGGCGGGAGCATACATTGGGCTCAGATAGGTCAGACTGTCAGGTACGCGCAGACCACGGCTGTTGCGGCCACCAAACCATATGACGTTTTTACCCCAGAGCTGCCGCTTCCTCGCTTGGCGCCATGTCTGTCTCAGGTTTACGGCCGATGGCTGTGTTTAGTCAGCCGATGCCCGTTGAGCCTGGCCATGTGGACTTGGATAGGTAACAGCCATGTGGAAATGCCTCGGCTCGGAATGCTTGGATCATGCGCCGGAACGCGCCCAAGGGTAGAAACCTCATCTCCTTACCAGCTCCACCCATCTCCCCGTCGTCTCCATCGTCTGTAACTGTAGACGTTCACTTTCATTCTCAGCACCCTAATCTAACATCATGGCCACACTCATCCGCCCTCCGCCTATCGATCCCTCTCAATCAGATATGGAGAGCGTCTTGGAACTAACCCAGCTTTCCGACATTGACCCCAACCTTTTCACCAACACGCGCCCGCTATGGCATCCACCGGGTGCGCGTGGCATCTTTGGGGGCGCCGCTATCGCACAGACGCTGAGTGCAGCGCAGAAGACGGTAGATCCAGACTTTACCGTACACTCGATGCACTGCTACTTTGTGCTTGCCGGTAATGCAGAGATTCCCATCATATACCATGTAGAGAGGGTGAGGTCAGGAAAGTCATACGCGACGAGAACCGTACAAGCCCGGCAACGGGGCAGGGTCATCTTCACCACGACGATGAGTTTTGTAAAACAGAACAGTGGAGGTGCGAAAAAGGTCGAGCATGCTTACCCAATGCCCGACGTGCCTGGGCCCATTGAGGACCTCGACGACCAGGAAGCCCACACCAGCCATCTCACTCCTTTTCAGAGCCAAAGACTGCCAATTGAGAACGGTGAGTATCTTCACATGCCAATACCACCCTCTCGCATCCTGACCTTGACCAGACGACTCGGACAAGGCCCATACTAAGAAATGCCGCCAATGGATGCGCGCACGCGGTCGCATCTCCCCCGCCGGCGGCCACGAAGCCCATCTCAGCGCAATCGCCTATATGAGTGACAGCTACTTCATCGGCACTGTCGCACGCACCCACAAACTGTGGCGCTACTCGACCGAGCGCAAGAATAGGGCCAAGTCGAGCATCGACGAGGACGTGCTCAAGAAGCTGTTAGAGATGGATGACGCCGAGCTGAAGCGCCAGAAATTCGACGATGCCGATATGGAACGCATACGACGTTTGAAGAACGGCGAGGACATTGCAGACGTTGCTCCTAATCCGAGGCCAGAGATCGGCATGATGGTCAGCTTGGACCATACCATCTACTTCCACAATCCTCGCAGCTTCAGGGCAGATGAGTGGATCTTCACCGAAATGGAGACGCCGTGGGCGGGTGACGGCCGTGGCCTTGTCTTTCAAAGAATGTACACTCAAGATGGAACGCTCATAGCAAGCTGTGTCCAGGAGGTGAGCAACTTTTTACACATACCCAAGCAGGATTTTACTGACGTCGCTAGGGCCTTGTGCGCTTGAAGCAGAATGACAGTAAGCTATAGCCCAACATGTGGCGGGGTAGCGTGTAACCCGTACTTGCTTATACTGGCGCCCGTGGCGTCTTTCGCTTCAGCATAGACTTTTATCTCTTTCAGTACAACTTTAGTCGCTATTTTGGATACCTTGGGTGGTACAAGTCGATATTTCATTTCTAATAGACTGTAAATGACAAAAGTTGCCCGTCAACGTACAATCCTCATCAATGACATGTGTCCGAGGTCCATGTTTGAGATCAGGGTCCACACTAGCGCCGAATCGGCTCGGTGGCATGACCTTCCAGATGGATGTCCGTCAGATCAGGCTTATGCACCCCCAAGACCTATTCGACATAATTAGCTCCATGTCTGTATTAATTTGCTTTTACGATCCTCCAACTCGCTTCTAGCCTCCATGCTTGGTGAAGACATGAAGGCCGAAGTAATCTAGCGGACGCGGACTACATCGCAGGACTAGCCACACGATGCTGACGACTCTCGGCCTCACTTCGTACAACCACAGAATTCACAAATTATACACAAATTATAAAAATTCTCAAAGGCATGAATCTCAAGCAGGCGGCATGCCTTAATTGCCGTAAGAGCAAGATCAAATGTCGTCGCGAAGAAGGCGCGCCCGTGTGTGAGCGTTGTTCGTCGCAGAAACTTGATTGTGTCATTCCAGAGTTCCATATCGGCAGGCAAAAGGGCGTGAAGAAGTAGATTGTCGGCTCCTCGTATACCGACAGAGCTAACAGTGTTCAGCAAACGCTCCGGGTTGGAAAAGGCAATATACCAAGTCGAAGAAGCCATTAAGAAGCGGAAATCAGATGCATTCACCAGTCAAAGCACACTGCAGCAGCTGCAGCAGCTTTTGAACGAGGCGCAAGCAGACGAAGGCTCTACTCGAGAAGCCGACACATCGCCTGCATCAGATGTACATGCACATATATCAGCAAAAGACATTGTCAGCACCTCTAGCGATGATCAGCTTGCTGTCGAGGATGTCGAAAATCCACTTCAACTGCTCGCCCGAGCATCTGATCTACGCATTGCTACACCACAATCATATGACACCAGTATTTCTAGCCCAGGAGGCAAATTCAATGGCAGCGAACAAAGCGCTTACCTCGATGTACATAACTTCTTTCTACCTACGAAGGCACATCTGGACCAAGGCTCAGGGCTCGATCCAATAGATGTTGGGCTGGTGACGAAAGATGAAGCCGAGATGCTTCTCCAATAGTAAGTCATCCGGTTCAAGTACCGACAGCAACTCACAAATCAAAGTTTCCACCAGAAACTGGCCCACACGCGATGGGGTCTTGATCCTTTGGTTCACACTCTGCCATTTGTGCGGAACCGCTCGGCTTTTTTGTTCACTACTTTACTCGCAATGACGGCCATCTTCCTGCCAGCAAGCTCCACACTAGCTAAGAGACTACTTCTGCACCGCAGATTTTTGGCCGAGCAGGTGATTATCCGGAAATACAGATCTGTCGAGATTGTGCTCGCATTTATGGTCAGTATACCCTGGATGCCTCCAGGATCGCATGCGAGCGATGATGACACGAGCCATTACTTAGCTACAGCACTGTCTATCGCGCTGGACCTTATGCTGGACAAGGTGATTACGCCATCCACTTCGTACGAACAGGAGTTTGTTCGGAGAATCCCCAAAGCCGAGTGTCTCCAGGCGAGAAAGGCACTGGCTATGGATGGATTTGAAGATGTTGACCCGACTTCAGAATGGGGGCAGCGGCTACTTCGTCGCAGAGAAAGAGTTTGGATCGCATTGTTCGTTCTAGAGCGAGGTGTATGTCTGGCGCGTGGCCGCAGCTACTGCGTCCCTAAGACATGCCTGATCATGTACAGCGACAGATGGCACTACCACAAATACGCAGACGCACAGGATGGTTCACTGGTGTCCATGGCAGTGCTGCGCCGAGATCTCGACGACCTATTCACTGAAGTGCGCACTCGATGTGACAACTACCGCCTGGACGAAGAGGGCTCCAAGATTGCGCAAGAGATTGACAGATGTATCGAAAACTTCTTCGACAGCTGGTCTGGAGCATGGCCATCGGTCATCAGCGACCCAGAAAGCAAAAGCTTACCCCCGTATGTTGAGATTCTTGTTACGCACACTCGACTCTCAACATACTCGATGCTTTTGAACCATCCGAGCGCGCCTCCAGAAGTCAAGCGCTCATTCCGCAAGTCTGCACTATCTTCTGCGCTCAATGTTATGCGCGCAGCTATCCAGGGCGAGTCGCGTTTGAAGTCCATGCCGAACAACACGGTCACGATGATCTGCTTTGCGGCGAGTGTAGCGCTCGCCCTGAGCGCACCTGTACCTGCGGGAAGAGGCAATAAGAAGAGCCTCGCTCCAAGCGTACGACATCTTATCGAAGATACTGCAACGGTCTTGGAGCGTATCGGTAGTACACCTAGCCACCGAAATGGCGCTTCAGTCGTCTATGGCAGATTCTTGCGCGTGCTCGTCAAACAGGCGCCAGATATCGACACGAAGTCACCAGTACCTCGGCATGATCCTGCACCGACAATGGCAATACCAGACCTGCTATCACCATCACTCACAGATGGCACGTTGCCGCATAGTCACAACCTGGGATCAGATTCCGTCAACACCTACTGGCCGCACACGCTTGATTTCTCGGCCATGTCTTACAATGAGGTCAATGAGACGGTGACGAATTCAGATCTCTTCTCTGCAGCATTGCTTGACCTCCCTTGGAATGATAGCAACCCACCATGGACGGATTGGATGAGTTTACCAGACTTTAATTATCTGTAAGTTGGCCCGCTCCAGCACCTAGCAGATCTTTTGGAGAGCCACGAAACTAATCGTAGCATGCAGTCCTAACTAGCTATGCTGCTTTACCGTTAAACCAGCGGTTGTGCACGGCTGTGATGGAGTGGCGCATCGGCACTCGCTCGGCACGTCTCAGGAGCGGCAGAGCACCCCGCACCGAGCTCCACCGTACTCCACTCCCAAGTCGTTCGATGATCGGTAGTTGAATTGACGCCGACATTTACAAGATGGATGACGTTGGAGCTGTGCGTGATTGTCGCATGCGCTCGACGAATTTTGTTCGGCACTCGGCTGCGCAATCTCGAACCCAGCGTCGTCAACACGTCGGTGCTTGTTCAACTACCTTATTATTATTTTTATAAGGGTTGAACTTGCTGGTACTGTCTCGTCAACCTACCACATCATGGACACGCTACCTTCGTCACACCGGCTGCTCACAGCTCTAACGTCCCGGTTATGTTCCCCAAGACCGATTCCCGCACAACTACGAGCCACGCGCAGGCTACCACCGCGATGGCAGTTCGCAGGTCAACTACGAAGCATCAGTAAAAGCGCGCCGATGATCGATCGCTCGGAATCAAAGCTCTTCAAAGATGCAGACGAAGCAGTCGCAGATGTACAATCAGGCTCCACTGTCCTGAGCGCTGGTTTTGGGCTATGCGGCGTAGCAGATACACTCATTGGGGCGATGCAGAAACGCGGTTCTCAATCGTTACATTCCCTGACTGCTGTCTCGAACAATGCTGGCATTGAGGGTAAAGGAGGGCTGGCACTGCTTACGCAGAGTGGACAAGTCTCGAAGCTTATTATAAGCTTTCTGGGAAATAACAAAGCACTGGAGAAGCAATATCTAAGTGGTGGCATAGAGATTGAGCTGTGCCCGCAGGGTACGCTCGCCGAAAGGATAAGAGCTGGTGGTGCGGGCATCCCAGCATTCTACACACCAACAGCCGTCAACACACTGCTACAGGATGGACAAATTCCTGCAAAGTTCGACAAGCAAGGCAAAGCTATCGGCTTTGGCCAGAAGAGGGAGGTTAGAGAGTTCAATGGCAAGAAGTTCCTCATGGAGACTGCTTTGACCGGTGATGTTGCCATTATACGAGCACACAAGGCTGATGAGGCTGGTAACTGTGTATTTAGGTAAGATGAGACTCTTTTTTTTGTCATGCTCTAAACTTGGATAAAAGATACACCACCAAAGCCTTCGGCCCCATAATGGCCAAAGCCGCGCGCCTTACCATTGTCGAAGCGGAAGAAATCGTCCCAACCGGGACGTTTGATGCAAACGACATTGACCTCCCCGGTATTTTCGTCGACCGCATCGTCCCCGCCACAGCCCCCAAGCACATTGAGCTCAAGAAGCTTCGGAATCCCTCTGCCTCTGCCAAAGACAGCACAGCAGCATCGAAGAATGAAGCTACGGAACGACGCGATCGCATCGCCCGCCGCGCAGCAAAGGAGCTCAAGCAGGGCTTCTACGTCAACCTGGGCGTCGGCATCCCTACAGCAGCTGCATCCTTTGTACCCGATGGCGTCAAGGTGTGGCTCCAAAGCGAGAACGGCATCCTAGGCATGGGCCCCTACCCAACCGAAGAACAAGTCGACGCCGACATCATCAACGCCGGCAAAGAGACCGTCACCCTCCTCCCCGGCGCCTCCACCTTCGACAGCGCAGAGTCCTTTAGCATGATCCGCGGCGGCCACGTCGACGTCTCCATCCTCGGCGCTCTCCAAGTAAGCGCCTCAGGCGACCTGGCAAACTACATGGTACCGGGAAAAGTGTTCAAAGGCATGGGCGGGGCCATGGACCTGGTCAGCAACCCTGAAGCCACGAAAGTGGTGGTTGCGACGGAGCATGTTGCAAAGGACGGGTCGAGCAAGATTGTACAGGAGTGCAACTTGCCGTTGACGGGGGCAAAGTGCGTGAGTACTATTATTACGGATTTGTGTGTGTTTGAGGTTAATAGGAAGAGGGGGACTTTGACGCTGACGGAGATGGCGCCGGGGGTTAGTGTGGAGTTTGTTAGGGAGAAGACGGATGCGGAGTTTGAAGTTGCGGAGCATCTTGAGACGATGGAGTAGCTGGACTTGGAGGATGTATAGTAATCATGGAAAAAGTCGCTATAAATCCATTGATCCGGCATCTGTCTGCATCGCCGGCGCCCATCATCACTTTGGGGAGTTTGGCGGGATAAGTACCATGGTAGTGTCGTGGTGGTGGTACTGGTGGTGGTTCTAGGCCTCTCTCTCTTCTGCTCCATGCACACAAAACATCAGGCCATAAATTAAATTAATTCTTTCAGCTCAGGTCGGGGTGTCGGCGGGCGGTAATACATATGCATGGCCTTATCAGGACGCCAAAGCTGTCGGAACTGACGCTAATCGTAAAAGTACCACGCTTTACGCTGCAGCGAAAAAAACAAAAACAAAACAAAAATGTGGGAAGTACCCACAAGTACATCACTATGAACGCATGTTCCATCGTGCAGTATTCCGTACATATGTACTCCGTAAAACTAGGTGTAAAGCGCGATCAGATCATCCATCAGTGCCCAGCAAAAAAAGTCAAAAAAACCCACCTGCACCAAAAAAACAACCTTGACCCAAATACTCCACAGTACAGATACGGTACAAGCCAAGCTTTCCCGTGTGCCCGTCACACAGGAAACTGGGAACACCAAGCCTCTGTGCCTCTGAGCGAAGCCTTTTTGGCATACCCACTTGAAGCGACTTCGGCTTGGCTTCGCCCAACCTCTCCCGTATCTCAGCTCTCGTGCGCCCGTGTACAACCCCCCAGTTGCTTCTGTCTTACCACATCCGTCCATCAGTTTATCCCCATAAAAAACAACAACAATCTCTCAGCATCACAATGACATTCCATAAAATCAGAGAGTCAGAGATGGCTTAATCGACCCGACCCGTCCGGAACCGCTTTTTCCTCGGCGCCAAAACAACGTCCGTCAAGCTAAAAGCTTAGGTTTCTTTCACTGCCGATCACCTGGCTCGCGCGCCCGCTGCGACCGTTCAGCTCGAGGGCGCTAGTGCCCGGGCGGCCAATTAGGTAGGGCCGTAAGCTGGGTTTGGGGTCGCGCGCGTCCCCCCATGGGGGAGGAAAGCTGGAACGGTCAAGTTAGGTTGGCGGCTGACGGCTGGCGGTGTAATGTACGTGTGGAGTAGTGGAGTGGTGGCGTTTCTCGGCCAAGGGAGGGGAAGAGGATAACGGTAGTAGAAGAAGGGAACGCCATCCCGCCCGTGTTGCCGCGTCTTCCTTGAGAGGGGGTGTTTGTATGTAAAGAGAGACTTGAGCCGGAGCTGGAGCTTGAGACTACCTTCTCCCCTTTCCCCTCTCTTCTTCTTGTCTTGGTTCTTGGTTCTTGGTAGCTGAGCTGGGGCTGGTGTATTTGAGAATGCGTTTTGCGCTGAGTTGAAGCTACCTACCTACCTACCTAGACGACGACGACGACGACGAAAGAGAGGCCTTGTTTGCTTGTCGCCGCGACCGCGTTTCGCGCATCGTATCGCACCGCACCCTCCGAAAAAAATGAGTTTCTCGCAGGAAAAGATGCAGCAAGATGAGAAGCTTGAGCGGGCAAGTGGTGGTAGCGAGCAATTAGAGGCCGGAGGGGTTTATACAGAAGATACCCATGCGACGGGGAAGTTGCTACGTAAGATGGACTGTCGGTATGTTATTTTTCTCCCTCTTCCTCTTCTATCCACCTCCTCCTCCTCCTTCCCTACTCAAACAACTCTCAATTCCCACCCCCCAACAATTACCTCACTCACCACCAACAAACAAACAGCATCCTCCCCGTCCTCGCCCTCCTCTTCCTCTGCTCCTTCATCGACCGTACAAACGTCGGAAACGCCAAGATCCTAGGCCTGGAAAAGGATATCAAAATCACTGACCATCAGTATTCTATTGGGCTTTGCGTGTTTTACGCTACGTATATCGCGAGGTACGTTCGTTTTCACTATATATGGGATGAACAACGTCTCGGAATGCTGGGTAGATGAAAGGGAGAGTGGGGCTGATAGAGTGTGATATAGTGAACTCCCATCCAACCTAGTGCTCAAAAAAGTGTCGCCCAAGATATGGCTACCACTGCTAACAGCCGTATGGGGCGTATTAACCATGTGTCTCGGTTTCGTGCGAAACTTTGCGCAGTTTGTGACAGTGCGTGCGCTGCTGGGCGTAGCGGAAGGAGGTCTTTTACCGGGAATGGTACGTCTATATTTCCAAAATCCGTTTAAACCCCCAGCCATATATCTCACAGAAACACCCATTTCTGATATGTGACCCCCTTTCTTCACCCACAGGTCCTCTACCTCTCGCACTTCTACCGCCGCCAAGAACTCGCCCTCCGCATCGGCATCTTCTACACCGCCGCCTCCCTCTCCGGCGCCTTCGGCGGCCTCCTCGCCCGCGGCCTCAACGCCATCGGCCCCGCCGGCGGCCTCCAAGGCTGGCGCTGGATCTTCATAATCGAAGGCATCATCACCGTCCTCGTAGGCCTCTGCTCCGCCCTCTTCCTCCCCAACACAATCGAAACCACGTCTTTCCTCTCTCCCACCGAGAAAACCCTCGCTCGCAACCGCCTCGGCGCCACCACCTCCTCCCTTACTACGCACGAACACTTCTCCTGGGCAGAAATAAAACGCGGAGTATTCAATTTGCAAGTCTGGCTTACCGCTAGCGCGTACTTTGCTATTCTAAGCGGCCTGTACTCCTTCGGCTTGTTCCTACCCACGATTGTAAACAACGGCTTCGCCAAAGACCCAAATAAAGCACAGCTCTGGACCGTAATCCCCTACGCCGTAGCCTCCGTCTTCACTGTCCTCGTAGCCCTGCTGTCCGACCGCCTCGCTCTCCGCGGGCCCGTCATGCTCTGTACCCTCCCCGTCGCCATCATCGGCTACGGCGTCATCAGCGCCAGCTCCAACCCCAAAGTACAATACGGCATGACCTTTTTCATGGCGACGGGCATGTACGCCACCGTCCCTTGTATTCTCAGCTGGAATAGTAATAATAGCGCGGGCCATTACAAGCGCGCTACTACGTCTGCGCTGCAGCTGGCTATTGCTAATGCCGGGGGTTTTGTGGCGAGTTTTACGTATCAGAAGAGTGAGAAGGAGGATGGGTTTCATCGGAGTCATAGGGTTATTTTGGGGTTGTTGTGTGCGGCTTGGGTGTTGTGAGTTTCTTCCTTCCCCTTTTTCTTTTGGTTTCTCCTCTTAAATCGGCGGCATTCCTGGAGAGAGACAAGTTGGCTAATTTCCCCTGGGTGTAGGATCGCAATGAATGTGGCGTGGGTGTGGAAGATTAATAGGGATAAGGCGAGGGGCAAGTATGCGCAGTTTGAGGGCAAGGGGGATGATAGGGATCCAGAGTTTATCATGGTCATGTAAAGATGCATGGTGTACATATGGTTCCGTGGGAGCAAGCGGGAAATGATGACGGCGTTTTTTGTTGTTTTGTGTTATATGTTGTTTATGAACGATAAATAAATACTGAGATGAATGGTCGTTTGCCAAACGATAGCCAACATAAACCTTCTTTTCCGAGTGTTAGAAAAAGGGAAAACACATCTTCCGCCAACGATCAATCGCATGTGTGCTAAAGATGACATGATGAATTACTTGATCTAAACTGGTAGAAGAAGATGACCCAAGTCTACAAACACCAAAAAGCCACCAGCTCCTATCCTAATGGGTATACCACGCCAGCTCTCTGCTCTGCTCCTTCTCCACAAAACCCTCATCCATCTCACGCTGCAGAACCAGAAGACCCAGTTCCAGGTTCCGTCACTGCTCTCTCTTTGCCCTTGGATGTCCCACTCGCACCCGCACCCTCACTCGCTGCACCCTCCATCTGCGTACCTGCCTCATTCTTCTTTTCACTCTCCCGCTGCTGCTCTGCCCTCTCTTCCTCCCTCCTCCTCGCCTCGTCTTCCACCCTCTGCCTCTCCTCCTGCGCGGCTACGCGTTCGAGCCTCTCCCTCTCCTCTTGTGCATGTACCATTCGCTCGCCCACGCCCGGGAAGAGACTCGCAATGAACAGTGCAAAAGCACGTTCAACCGAACGCATGCTCTCTCTCAACCAACCGAACCGCTGGTCTCTCCTTTGTTGTAGAATTCTCCGCGCGGCCTCTTCTGGTGACAAGTTGCCTCGATGTTGAGTGTGGGCTTGATTGTTGGGCTGGGCTGCGCGTTCGGCCATGGCGCCGACGGGGAGGAGGGCTTCGAAGTGGTGGCGCAGGAGGTTGAATTGGTCATGGAACATACCTACTTGGGCGAGGTAGACGATGCCAGCGACAATGCCGAGCATAATGGGCCTGTAGAGCCCGCCGCCTCCAGCGAAGAAGTAGACGAATGCAGCGAGCTTGAAGATGAGCCATAGATGCCCGGCAACATTGACTATTCGATCGTTCTCTGCCGGCGGGTTTGCGTTTACATTTGCTTCCTGGGGTTGATTCTGGTTCTGGTTTTGCATTTGATTCTGATTCTGATTCTGTCCTCCAGGCGTCGGTTGTTGTGTTGGCGTTGGTTGGAGGTTAGCCAGTTGGTTTTGCAACTGGTTCGACCCCTGTGCCATCTGATATCCGACATTTGTAAAGATCTGTCTGTTCCGGGCAAACTGGTCCGAAAAGGTTTGAAATGGTAGTGTTGGCATCGTAGGAGCCATAGTGTATGTACCATGTTGGTCAAAAAGAATGCCGACTGGTCCTTGGGGGCTCGACAATAAGAACAGTTCAGGAGGAAACAGTTCAGGAGATGCCTGCACATCTGGGAGTACAATTGGAGTTCCAAAAAGAGAAGGTACTGAAGTTCCAAAAAGAGAAGGTGCTCTGGCAGTGGCAGGGTTGGTGAATAAAGAAGCAGTCTGAGAGGAAGCGGCTGTGCCTGGGGGTACAGCTGGAGTTCCAAAAATTGAAGGTACTCCGGCAGTGGCAGGGTTAGTGAATAAAGAAGCGGCAGTGCCTGGGGGCACAGCTGGAGTTCCAAAAAGAAAAGGTGCTCTGGCAGTGGCAGGGTTGGTGAATAAAGAAGCAGACTGAGAGGAAGCGGCAGCACCTGGCTGACGGTCGAGAATCACACTATGCTCAAACGCAACAATCCTGAGCTCAGCAGCCGATTGCCTCAAAAGAGTGGCTTCTGGACCCGCGGGAAGTAAGGCTAGGCCCTCCTCAATAACGGCCAAACTTGTATTTACCAAAGCTAGCTGTCGACGTAGCTCGTCAATTCGCCACGCGGGAATGCTCGGTGATGCAGATGGACCCGCAGCAGTCGTACCGGGAGTTTGGAGCAGTGTCCGAACATTATCCATTTCTTGTCGAGCCTGATGGAGTATTCTCCGCAGTCGAGGCACCCAGTGAAGGTTGCGGTTAGGGTCTGGCGGAGGAGGGCCTGGCGGAGGAGGGCCTGGCGGAAAAGGGCCTGCTGGACGACCAAAGCCTAGAGCATTTGGAAAAGGAAATAGAGGAGGCGGATGTCCAGCAGGTATGTTGACTTGATTGTACGTCATGGTCCACCGGCCCCCAGGAGGATTGAATAGGTTTTGCTGCTGCGGTGGTCGCTCACCGTAACCAGGGGGGTTTGGCAATCCTGATGGCGGCGGAGTTGCTGATGCAGGCACGGGCGCCTGGGGGCCAACTGGCGGTACCTGTGTGGCATGTCCAGGTTGCTCATTCGCCTGGCCTGGAGTCTGTCCGTTGCCCTGTTGTGCTGCTCTTGCCTGGGCGAGTTGTTGTGGAATTGGCATTGGAATTGGCACAGTAAACACAGGGCCGTGTCCCGGAAGATGGGGATGATGATGCTGATGCTGATGAACGTGCGGCTGGGGAGTCGGCGGTTGTGAATTCGGTCGAGGCTGCGGCAGCGTCCTGAACGGGTTCGTAGGTAGAGTAGCTGGAGACTGGGGAGCGCGGTAGGGCGGATTCTCGTTGGTGGGAAGTTCTCGTAGAACCAGGTGAAGGCTCTGGTCCTTATTCTCACGTATCTGCGCCAATTGTCAGCGTCATTCATGGTTAGAGACAGGCCACGTACATTCTCCGAACCAAACACATTTCCCAGTGTATCCGCATCATTGGCCACGACCCTACCCCGGTATATCAGACGCATGCGGTCCGTCGCTGGCTTGGACGGCACAGCATCCTGAATGCGACTCCTCAGCTCCTTGACCGTGGTAGAAGCGGGGACGTTTGCGAGGTTCACGCTGCCTTCTACCTCGGATGACGGAGAGAGAATCTTGAGGTTGATTGTCTGCTCTTCGTCTGCCATAGTGAATGTGTGAGAGAACGAGAGGTGATTGCGAAAGGTGGCGTGCTGCAAGTCAGGAAGGTGACGACGTCTTTGTATACGTTGCGCTTAAAGCTCCGTGCCGCAACCCGGTAAAGTCGCGCTTGCCATGAAATCGAGTTATACGACGAGTTTGGGCAAGCGCTCACAAACAATGAGTCTGAATCTCCTCCACGACGCTGGACTCAGTATCAACGGCTTCGTCGCTCTTGCACGCGATGCGACAGTAGAGTTGGGATGGCGACACCTCCGAGCCGACGGCCGCCGCTGCACTAATCGACTAGACCCTGTCAGTGGATACGTCATTGGCCAACCGAAGTGGTCGATTTTCTTCTACGCCATGTCTCTCGCTCTCACGTGTCGCCTGATAATCGCATTCGACTCGTTTTGCACTACTCGATAGCCTTCACCTCGTCGTCGCCAATGCACAGAATATGACAATGGCGTCGTCCTGTTCACACCAGCTCATGCGAGCACCCACACGACCACGACCACGACTCCATGCCCCCACAACACGACATGCGCGCGTCTCCATCCCATCGCGCACATTCTCCTCAACTCGAGCGACATACGAACAGCAGAACTTTCACAGAAAAGAGTCGTTTAGGTCACGGCTCAATTCTGCGCTCAAAAACACAAAGATCAAGTGGGAGCCGATACCAATAGCGCTGGGCGTCGGCTTCCTGGGCGCATTCCAACTCTATCGGATACAGCGGAGGGAGAAACACAGCCAAGCGGGCGAGGACGGTGAAGATGGGGCGGTAGATCAGCAAGGTCGTCCGAAGAAACGCGAGAGGATACGGCCGAGTGGGCCATGGACTGTTCAGGTCATGTCTACGCTGCCTCTCAAGGCGCTCTCACGCGTGTGGGGCCGCTTCAATGAGATTGATATCCCATACTACTTTCGAGTGCCTGGCTTCAAACTCTACTCTTACATATTCGGCGTCAATCTCGACGAAGTTTCCGAACCCGATCTCCACGTCTACCCCAACCTCGCCGCCTTCTTCTACCGCACACTCAAGCCTGGAGTCCGCCCTCTCGACCCCAATCCCAATGCGGTCCTCTCGCCTGCCGACGGCAAAGTTATCCAGTTTGGTACCATTGAGCACGGCGAGGTCGAACAGGTCAAGGGTGTGACATACAGCCTGGACGCTTTGCTAGGCTCCACCCGGCCCAGCTCACCCGCTCAAAACGTTGCCAACTCACAAGTCATAGCCGGTGAGCACGAGAAGACATCAGCGGCAGAAGAAGATGTCGTCCGTGCCGACGAGGAATTTGCAAATGTAAACGGCATCTCGTATACCCTGCCCAACCTCTTCTCTGGACCATGGCCAAAAGGCGGAAAGCCCGCCGAAATGCCAACCGACCAATCTACCGGATCAGCAGCATCTTCCGAGGCAGAAGTACGCGCTGACCTTGCCTTGGGCGACGCTGAGCGCCCATGGTGGGCCCCTGCATCCAGCAAGACACCCACCGCGCTCTACTACTGCGTCGTCTACCTCGCACCAGGCGACTACCATCGTTTCCACTCACCTGTATCCTGGGTCGTCGAATCGCGCCGTCACTTTGCCGGTGAACTCTACAGCGTCTCCCCCTACCTCCAACGCACCATGCCCGGTCTCTTCACCCTAAACGAGCGCGTAGTCCTCCTCGGCCGCTGGCGCTGGGGCTTCTTCTCCTACACCCCCGTCGGCGCCACAAACGTCGGCTCCATCAAAATCAACTTTGACCGCGAACTCCGCACCAACAGCCTCACCACCGACACCGCGGCTGACCGTGCTGCCGAAGAGGCCGCTGCTCGTGGCGAACCTTACTCTGGGTTCGCAGAGGCTTCTTACACTAGCGCAAGCCGCGTTCTAGGTGGACATGCGCTTAAGCGCGGTGAGGAGATGGGTGGCTTCCAGCTGGGAAGCACCATTGTACTGGTGTTTGAGGCGCCAAAGGGTGTGAGACCCAGTCTAGATGAGGGCTTCATGGGGGGAAGGACGGAGAGGAAGGGAGGGTTCAAGTGGAATATTGAACAGGGGAAGAAGGTTAGAGTGGGAGAGGCGCTGGGGTTTGTGGATGAGCAGCCGTAGTTTGTTGGTTCATAGTTCATAGCTATCATGTTTACATATTAGTGAACACTTCTTTTCTTCGTTAATTGAGCAAGCCGTAGTTTTGTTGGGTTGGTTCATAGCCATGCCATTATATTTACATCTCCGTAAACTCGCACTGATACAACATTTTCGTCATTATCCTTTTAACATGTTTATCTTTTACTCTTATCTGCCCTTGGACTCGTCATTTTTTCCTCTTTCTTGTCCCTTTGCTACAGTACCACGGTTCAGTTCGTCCCCTCCCCTTCGCTACAGTACAGTACCATGGTTCAAGTTGTTGAAATCAAATCAAGGCAACGAGAGCCGTATCAAGAGTATGTACATGATGCAATACTTTGTCTTGGATTGGGTCTTTGTGGTTTATACCATGGTAGAGGACTTATCAGGGTAGGAGGGTAGGAGGGTAACCAGGGTACTGCTGTGGAAAAAAGGTTTTTTGTTGGGATGGGAGGGGAGGAGGAGGGGGGGAGGAAGGATAAAGTGTGGGCTTTTTGCCCGGATTGTACGAACTCTGCTCAGTTTACTCAGTCTACTCAGTCTACTCACGCTATTCACGCTACTACTTCCAAAAACTTCAGATTGTATTTGCCTTGCTCCTCTATAGGCACTCCAGTCCACCTTGCTCATCCACTTGTAGTCGTCCAGATCACACGTCGACCCATCTTCTCCGCCAAACGACAAATATACCGTGTATACTATACACGATGGGCGAGTATCCCTTCCCACCGAGTCGGAATGAGACCACGACGCCCGCACCACGACCACGCTCCATCGCGCCGTCACTCTATACGAGCCTGCCGCCGCCGCCACCGCCCTACAGTTCCAATCCCCACGGCGATATTTCCGACGAAGTCCCTACCTACACACCAGCACCCTCCTACACCAACAACACCTGCAACACCAGCACCATCGCCCACCCGGACCTCCCACCCCGCCCGCCGCAAACCCACCGCGCTTCCCGCCTCCTCTACTTCAACCCCTTTGCGCGCTCACGCCCACAAGCCAGCGCAGACAACGTCGAACTAGGCGGCGTACCCCCTCAAACCCTCTCACGACCAGCACGCGCCCGCCAATTCTTCCGCGCCGTACAGCAGCAACGTCAGAATCGATTCGTAGAGAGTCGGGTAATCGTAGGACACCCATTTTGGTTCATCTTCTTTGTCCTGGTCCTTTTGGCCGGCGTGATAGCGATAGTACTAGTGACTGTTATGGCGGCAGCGGAGGCCACGAAACACGGTGGTACGCATACCGGTATTAATACGGGGCTTGTGAAAAGGGCGCTGGAGCTGGGTGGTGATGGTGCGAGAAAAGTGCTGCTGGGGCGGGCTGATGCTCATTCGAATAATCATAGTCTGATCCATACGAATAATTGTGAGGGGAATGGGGATTGTTCTGTGGTGTGAAGGGAGATGGATGGCTATTTGCGACATGTAACTCGTTTCGTCGCTTCCTATCCTATAGTAGCGCTTTCGCAATCCAGAATACGTGAATATACGGCCATCTCGATTAAGATTCGATGAAATATATCTAGCGAATTCGCTTCCTGCAGACAACTGGCCCATGACACTGCCCCCCCCCCCCCCCCCAACGGTGCCGCAATTGTGCATCGGGCCTTGAAAATTTACAACACCGAGAGCTTGCATAGGCGCTCTGACATGCATTGTTAGTGAAACTTTTTAAACTTGTTATCCCTAGCTTGAATGAAGACGGAGGAAAATAGCAATGGAGTTCGGGCTGGCAGCTACTATGAGACGCTTGATCGTTGGCCTTCTAGAAGTAATGGAAGTGTGTCGTGTCAACAGTAGAAGACAGGGAAACCTTGCGCGGGAGGACAAGACAAGCGAAGGCCGGATGCACTAGGCTCATAGTAGGCTAGAACTTGTCATGTGCTATAAATAGTAAACGTGGCCAAGTAATCCGTATTGTAGATAGGGAGGATAATTTAGGGCTTGTGGTTGCGGCGTTTATCTATGACTGTATGGTCTCCGAAAGATGGTATTCTGACCGGATTTCGACTTTGGAGCCTGGGAAGTATTCCGTAGGAAAAGTGTGGCACAGGTGGGTAGGTGAAGTGCAGGTCAGGGTGCAGGGGCTTGCAGGAACTCCCCAAACTTCCAGGGCTTGCACTCCACCTACCGGTACACTAGTACATACACAGTGTGTGTTCCCCACTCAGCGTTCCTGTTGCATCCGTCGGGATAATGGGCATTGTGTATGTACGTATGTATGTATGCGCCCTGGAGACTGTTTGCTCTCTGTGTGCCGGTGAGATGAGTGGGTCGGGCAAAGGACGCAAGTGTGCGTTGAGCAAGACGGTGGGTGTGGTATGGTAATATGGTTGCAGAAGGACCTTGGATGGATACAGCATCGCGTACAAAGTAAAAGCCAGCACTGCCACCGCCGTGATATCAGCATGCCCGTTTTGGTACGCGGCCTTGTCCCGCTATGGTCTGTTTAGGCCCAGTGATTGCTCTGGCCGTACTAGGGGGCTGACGGAAGACGGAAGACGCGCATCAACACAGCAAGTCGACATTTGCAGTTTGCTCGTTGAGGCCAGCCGTCCAAGCGCGCGCAATGCAGCCTTGTCCCGCGTGCGCCTACGTCGATCGTTGCTCAGACTTGTTTATTATTAGCTGAGCATCCGCCCCGCCATCCTCTTCGACTGCTTCTAGTTCTAGGCGGAGCGCGAAGCTGCAATCATTGCGATGCCGAACTTTCCGTGGACAAAGTCGAATCGGTCGCATCAATCTGTCGACAATACTTCGTCGGGGCAGCAGTCGCCTGTGCCAACTGGTAAGCCAGCATTGCGGCCAATCGTCCGCCCGGCTGACGAGGAAGCGCTGGCAGCACACGAACAAGGAGCGCCGCACCGTTATCACGCGTCAGATAGCCAGCAGGCGCCCGTACACATCCAGCAGCCTCCTATAGATGACCAGCTTCAGGCCGGCTCAGCTCAGGCTCAGTATAGAGAACAGCTTCCCTCGCGGAGTCCGAGCCACAGGCTGAGCGCGCATCTCCCCCTCGCCCACTCGTCGCAGAACTATCACGAACAGGCGCCTCCTCTTGAATCGCCTCCTCGCTACCAGCCCCAGTCCTCACCTGTGCCCCCACCTGCTGCATACCCGCCCGAGCCCAAGAAGCAGTCGCTACGCAGCCGCATCGCAGCCGGCGTCAAGGGACACAGGGCCGAGGAAGCAAAGGCGCAGAAGAACGGGTTGGGTAGACGACAATCAGTCCGGAAGAGTGACCCCCGCATCCCAGACTACCAGGCGCAGGAAGACAGCCGTGTGCAGCAGTGGCAACAGCCACAGGGGTCCAGCTCGAATCTGCCACCTTCAAACGAGCAAGACGAAGACAACCTTGATCCCTTCCTCCAAAAGCCCGAAAAGTCCTCCGAGGTGCCACCCAAAGACATCGGATACCAACAGAACCTCCAACAGCCTCAACATTTCGCTCCTCAGCCGCACCAGGAACAGTACAATCGGCCCCCACTTGGCACCGAGTCAAGCTATTCGGCCCAAGGCGGGGTAGCTGATCAGTACAGCCCCGAACAACACCAAGGCCAGGGTCTACAGCCACAACAGCAGCACACTAACCCACAGCGATACCAGACCTACCAGCCTGTTACCCAGCATTCTTCCAAGAGCCCGGCCGAATATCAGGCCTTTAATCCACAATCCGCGCCAAGCCCTCTGCCGCAGAACGTTCAGCCGCATGGGCAGGGTGCGCAAGTGCAAGTGCAAGACAAACAACAAAACTACTACCCATACCAGCAGCAACCGGCGCACAGTCAGTCGTCACTAGATACTATACAGCAGATTCACCGTCACCAGCAGCAGCAGCAGCAGCAGCAACACCAGCAATTTACGACACAGCTTCAGCCACCGCAGGACTCGCAGCCTCAAACCGTTCGACAAACCTCGCAAGCGCAACCTGACCTACAGCACCCACAGCCAATTCGAAACCTTCCCCAGATCGTACAACAGGCCAGACAGACCGAGTTGCAACAATCCCAGCAACTACGACCGCCCTCGTCCCACCAGGCTGCCCCGCCATCACCGCTTCAGCTCCCGTCCTACCAACCCTACGAGGCACAGCAAGGGAAGCAGCAGCAGGCGTCCAACGTAACGCCGCCGCAACAAGGGCAAGACAATATGGCACCCAGTGCACAGAGCAATAGGAATACGCTGAGGAAAGTCACTGATGGCAGTCAGCCGCCCCCAGGGGCACCGTCACGAGAGTCGTCTCTACTTCAACAGCCTCCCGCTCAAGGTCAGCCCTCTGGTCAATTGCCTGTGTCGCCGGGCCTCGCGAAATTCGACGCTAACGTCGTACCAACAGCTTCACAAGGACAGCCATACCGAGGTGAGAAGCAAGGTCAGCAGGTATCAGACATGGGACAGGCGACACCTCCACCGCGGGCGTCTGCGAGCGACATGGCCGACGAGGATATTGAAAAGATGATCAAGGAGCATGACGTACTGCGTAAGTGTGGTATGACAGCATGCCAGCTTCATCTAACATGTGCCAGGCGAGAAATACCAAAAAGTCAAACGATATTTCTTCGAACAACAAGCGCAGGTGCACCAGTTACAAAACACACTCGCAAACCAACGACTATCTCTTTCGCGCACATCCTGGGATGATAGCGAATATGCGACGCGCTTCAACCGGTTAGACGGATTAATAGCGCAGTTGTCATTTTCGATCCGCAAGGATTGGAAGAGTATACCGCAGTGGCTGCATGTGGTGGTCAACAAAACAGCGGTAGAAACGGGCAAGCAAGAAATGACTGCTGTTGGCCGTGCCTTCATCTCGCACTGGCTCGTCGAGAACATTTTCGACAAGTACTTCCATCCAGACCTTGAGCCTGGCTTCTCTACACAACTACAGTCGATTGTTTCGAATATCCGCAAGTTTGCGCCAGCGTGCCACAGCGCAGAGGATGAAGACTCTCTTGCTGCCAAGATTATCAATTGGCGGCTAGCTACGTTGGAAGGCCTCGCAGACACACTAAGAGCGCCGCAGGCTACAGTATATCGCGAGAAACTGACCGAGACGCTCAACGAGAAGCTCATTGCATCCCTCCAGATGCACATGAACGACCCTGCACCTCCCGATCTCAACGGCGGTGTTCCCATGATTGTCGAATTAGCTGTCAGTATCTCTCAGCACTTGCCGCTCGAGAGTCGAGAAGTACACATTGAGTACTTCCCGCCAGGTCACGGTATTGTACCAGATTTCATGAAGATGGAGTCTGGCATCCCCGCACTGACGGCTCCCATCTTGGAGCTGGATGAGGCGGATAGAGCTTCAGTCAGGAGTATGGCGTCGAAGCATGACGATAGCTTGTCCATTGCGGAGCAGGAGCAAGCAGCACATGTACAGGGCGGGCAACCCCCAAAAGAAGACAAGAAGCGTAGCATGTTCGGCTTTGGCACGGCAAAGAAGAACGCGGCCGCTGGTCCTCCTTCGCTTAGCAATCGAGAGTCGACCCTTGGCCAGGGAGGCAGCCAGCAAAGCCTCGCACAAAACCCACCGGGCAGCTCTAGCGGGCCCAAGGAAGAGGCTGCGCCACCGCGCGTGCGCATGGCTGTTGGCGTCGCAGTGCAGATTCGTGGCAAGAGCATTTTGATGAAGGCGCCCGTGTACAGCACGTGAGGGGTTTAAGAAAAGGAGCAGTTGTTGTTGGTGGATGGATGGGTTTGGGTTCAGCGATCTAGCAAGCAAGCAAGCGTTTGGGTTTCCTTCTCCCGTTTGTTGTTGTACTTGTCCATTGTACACCCTTTTGCGTATAACGGGACGAGCTTTTCAGATTGCATCTTATTGTGAAGGTGGTTGGTCATACCCAGGATACGTATGTTTGATGTCTGTTTTATCTCTCATGTGTTGTTTGATTGTTGGATGTGCGTGTGCATGTGTATACCGATACCCTCGCTGCTTGTTACGGTTGGGATTTGATGGATGGGGATGCTTTGGGGCTGTGGAGTAGGATGTCTGTGGTTGAATCTATATGAAGAATGGGATTTTCTAAATTCTGAGTGGTTTTGTCAAGTGCAACTTTTGACCGCCGTCAATGCGTGGCTGCATCTTCGGCTGCTTGACCCCCACACGACCCCCACGTCTTTCGGTCTGCGCTACCGGTAGTTGCGGCCGCTTCGAGCCCCTATTGGCCAACTTCCCGTACCGTTGTTTACTACTCTAAACATGCTCGTTGCAAGCTCGTGACGCTTGGATTATATAACAATATGGAGAACGTAGTTGTATCGACACAGTACAAGTGTAGTTCAGCCGTTGCAATATTCCATGACACGATTACTGACTACCTAGCCTAGCGACGTCGACGGCCGTCCCATCACCGACCGCATCCTACATCGCAAGCCTCAATGGCGCACGCTTGCAAATCCAATGCCTCACCACGTTCGAGATTGTGCGAAGTATAGCGCTTCCATCAAGCCATGATGTGAAGAACTCAAAGATTGTGTGGTCACCGCCCACGACGCCATTGCTGGCTTCCCGACCGTCCTCGACCTCTACACCTCCCCGTCGCCCCTCACGGCCACCACAACCGTACTCGAATCGCGTCCTTGTATACGACGACGACACGACGCGCGTCTCCGATCTGCGCGACGAGAAATGGAGCGCTGTAATAAGCAATGGGTCGGGTGGCATGGGTAAGAACGTCCACGTCGAGTTTGGCGCGACAGAGGACGAGGTACTCGTCTGGAGCGACTTTACCGCTTGTGTCAAGATTTGGTGTTTGAAGACGGGGCGAGCGGTGGAGATACGGGACCCCAAGTTCCCGGGCAAGGAGGGCAGAGGCTGGGGTTACAGACCCGTTCAGAATGCAGGAGGCGCAAGAGCAGGGAGAAATGTGCTGGCGCTGCTGTGTCGCGCTGCAGGGAGCGATATCCTCTTGCTCCTCGCCCCAGGCACATACAACGTCGTTAATCGTGTTGAGCTCCCCACCGCCGACGTCGCAGGCCTGAAATGGAGTCGCAACGGCCGCTGGCTCGCCATCTGGGACGCGGCATCCACAGGCTACAAACTGCACATTTACACCGCCGACGGCCATCTCTACCGCACCATGACGCGGGAAGCCTCCGACGACCTTGGCGAATGGGATGTCGAAGGCCTCGGCGTCAAGACACTCGAATGGATCCCCGGCAACGAGCGTCTCGCCGTAGGTGGCTGGGACCGCCGCGTCCGCATCCTCTCAACCCGCACTTTCGCACCCGTCATGTTCCTCGATCATACCCCCGTCATCGACATTCCCACCGCGCCCGTCTACACCGAAATAATTGATAATATGGGTGCGCGCGCATACGTCCCCACGCCGCAGCCCGTCACCCCGCCCAAAGCCGCGGTCGATAAGAACGAAAGCGGGCTGATGAAGCACGGCATTGGGCTCTTGACTTTCAACGCCAATGGCACCATGTGCGCGACCCGCGACGATAGCACGCCGTGCACGGTTTGGATTTGGGATTTGACTTGTCTGAGGCCGAAGTGTATTGTCGTGCAGTATAGTCCTGTCAAAGCACTGCTGTGGCACCCGCAGCATGCGGATCGGCTTATGATACAGACGGCAGGGGAGGAGGCTGTGCTTTATGTTTTTACTGCTGCTGAGGAATCGCAGGAGTCATTTGGAGGTGGTGAAGAAGAAGAAGAAGAAGAAGGAATAGCACTAGCACCACCGCCTCCTCCTCCACCGGAAATCCTCTCTCTGGCATCACATATGCGCAATAACAACACCTCCACCACCACCACGACTACCAAACTCCACCAACCCCAACCCCCATACAAATACACCACATGCTGGCTCCCTACACCCCCACACAAGAAACCCGCCCTCGTCTTCGCACACCAAGCCGCCTACGTGGTCGTCTGGCCAGAGGGCAAAGACGCGATATTAAGGTTTCAACGCAGTGGGAGTGGTACGGCTACTATTGATAGCGGCGGAGAGGATGAGGGCGAGGGCTCGGATGATAGTTTGTATGAGATTTTGACGGGGAGGACGAATCGGTGGAAGGGGGTGGAGGGGGGAGTGAGTGCTGGTGGGGATGGGGGTGAGGAGGAGGAGGGCTTGAGCTTTGTGGGGGATGGGGAGGGGGAGGAGGGGTTTGAGAGTAGTGTGGGTACGGTGAGGGGGTTGGATGATACGTTTAGGGAGATGAGGAGGGGGAAGATGGGGGGTGCTGGGAGTGGTGGGAGTGGGTATGTGGATGGAGCTGGGGCTGAGGAAGGAGAAAGAGAAGAAGAGGAAGAGTATTACAGCGACGCCGACCCCGACGGCGCAGGTATCCTCGGCGATAGTGGCATGAGTGAAATGTTCTGATTCTAAAAAAAAAAGAAAGATCAAACCACCATCCATTCCTTCCCCCCTGGTCCTGATCCTTGTCGCGTTCGCGTTCGCGCGTCGTAACGTAACCCCACTGACGTCACAACGTCCTTGGAACCTGGAAACATCCCCCCCCCCAAAGCAAGCAAGCTGACATAAAAGTCGTTGGACCGCTCATATTCCCCCAAGTTTGCATTCTAAAAAAAAAAACTTGAACCGGAACCCCCGTTTTTTTTTATTACAATCACACACAACAAAACCACAAATTCAAACGGAACAGTTTTTCTAGCCAAAAAAAAACAACACACACACACACACACAAGTCATAAAATCATGCCAGACCAAACCGACGCCCCCGAAACTTTGGACCAACAACACATCCCCACCACCGACAACTCCCAAAGCAACGACGACAGCGAACAAAAATCCCAAAAAGGTCTCCTCAGCCCCCTCGCTGACCCAGTCGGTTCGTCCCCCCCCCCCCTCTCCCTCCTCCCCTAACCCCCTCCCCTCTCAACAGGCAACGTCCTCTCCACCGCCCTCCGCCCCATCGGCGCGCCCCTAGAAAAAGGCGTCACCGGGCCCCTAGGCTCCGCGCTCGGAGGAACCACACGCGGCGCCCTCGGCCCCTTGCTAGGCCACGACGAAGAGCGAAGTGAAGTACTAGGGGGTCAGAATAAAGATAGTTATGGTGAGGGGGCCAAGGCGGAGAGTATTGCTGGAAAAGAGCAGACAGGGGAGAATCCGTTGGGGTTGGATCAGACGGGGCGGTGGGGGTTTAGGGAGGAGTAGAGAAGGAGGAGTGCAATATGTCACCATCACCATCACGCGTGTGCAGGATAAAGAGCAAATGGTTTTCGCAAAAAAAAAAAAGACAATGATTTTTAACTAGGAGATACCTACAGATACAGGAGAGGAGAAGATGTAATATACAGTGTTACTTGGAAAAAGTTCCCACGCCCATGCCCAGCCCGGAATCAGCTCCAGTTACCCAGATACTAATTCCGATACGCAAAGGGCAGCCAGTAAGGGGGAGTAGAGAGTAGAGAGAGAAAAGACTCTCTTAATCGTTCATTCATAAAAAAGGAAAGAAAGTCAAAACAGAGAACAAAAAGGAAACAAACCTGGGAAAAACTTTTGAGTTGGCTGGAGCTACTACTCCGTACAAGCAGAGTGGATAGCTCATAGAGTGCCAGCTTTCGTGTTGTGTCGACCTAAATCCCGAGCAAGTTGCATGGCCAAATAATTGCCGTCCGGTGTACTCGCAGCAAGACTTAATAGTAGCAGCCGGTAGGACGGCCATTGGCGTCAATGTCCTCCGTGGTGATGTGCGAGTAGATTGAAACATCCACGCACTTACCCTGCTTGTACCCCACCTTGGGGAGACAACCAGAGCGCCTGAACTTGAAGTCGCCAAGGAACTTGCTCTGCCATCCCTTATCCACCTCTTCGGCGTTCAAGTGGTGCACGTTGAGCAAAATCGTCTTGACAACCCTGGTCAGACCGTGCTTGAGATAGTCATACTTGTTGATGTACTCGTATCCGTGGCGCATACGGTAGCTGGTGTTGACGAAGCCTAGGGTGCGGTCTATGAGACACTTGCCGATGCCCTTGCGAACGAAACCTGGATGGACGAAGATTTCCATCTCGAAGGTGTAGCGGAACAGGGATGATGGACTGCAGTAGTCGTCAAGTTTACAATACCCGACGATCTTCTCGCGGCAATACTCGTTGGTATCCCTGGATCGGTTGCCTCTGTCGATTGCTACCAAGAAGGGCAGACCTTGCCGGGTGACGTTGCTGATGCGCTGAACCATCTGCTCCTCGGTAATTTCCCTGAACTCCACGGCGTGCATGGTATTCTCGACGTACCAGTTGTAGATGTCCTGAAAACGGTGTTAGTACTCGCAAGTCTCAAGCATGGGAACACAAAGGATTAGGTTGAACTTACGGTAATACCTTTAACATCATCCGGTGACCCAACAGGACGAAGGTAAATGTTGGTCTGAGGATGCAGACGACGGTCTGGCATCACCGGAACTGGAAACATTGGCTCAGGAACGACGCGGTTCCGCTTCGCCATCGTTTTATTGTACTTTGCCAGTGCGCGCCGGTTCTTCTCTACGACCTTTGCTTCGGCAGATGCCAAATGCCACTCTTCGGTGGGATTTTCTGGGTCGTTATAGTCGATCTTGTCGTCCGGAACTTCAAGACCGTTGATGAAGGGGCTCGGATACTCGTCCTTTACATCTCCGTCCATCTCAGAGAACACTACGTCCTCGTACCGCTCCCACCATGGCGCATGACCCTCTAGATCACAGGCGTCCATAGGCCCAGGCTTAGAGTTGGCGAGTTGCTTCCAAGCTTCCCGCATCGATTTGTTTTCAATCCTCACCTCAAGCCAGTAGCGCGGTGCCACCTCTTTCAAGACCTGGCCCTCGTCGAGAATGTACTCAGTGGTCACTTTGTTCTTCTCCACATCCCTCGTAGTCTTTGCGCGACCGTTGAATGTGTGCTGGGGGTAGAACATTGGCTGAATGCACTCTGGGGGTTGGTTATTCATCCACTGCTCAATGCGTTGACCAAAATGACGATCTTCGTAACCTGTGCGAGCGGCCCAGGACTCTGGAGGTGGTAGCCAGTCGCCATTCCAGTCCATGAGCTTCTTGACGTCGTAATCGGGATCACCGTTGCTGTTAGATTTATACGTGATATCGTAATCGCTGTTGCCAGGAATGTACTTCATGTCCCTAGCCTTTGGCCAAACATATTTTTTGTATGGCTGTGGACCACGAGGCCATCGAGAATTTCCAGTGTTCTTCTTAATGTCAACTGGACCCTCGGGCTGGTTGAACGCAGCCCAGTCAGTGGTTTCCCAGCCGCCGCCAGTGGTATTCCAGCCGCCGCCAGTGGTACCCCAGCCTGTGTAAACAACTTCGTCCTGCTCGCTAGGCTTCTCTTGCCCTTTTGGAGTACTTGGCGGCGATGGTGGTGCACCTCGATGCTGGTTTGCGGCGATCCTGTATTGCTGTTAGCGAGGTTGGAAGTTCAAGACATGAGGGTGTCATGTGAGTGTATGCGCAACAACTTACGGAGATGACTGAAACTTGGTTTTTGCTGTCGGCTTAGACTTGTGTGACGTACCAGGCGACTCATTGGTAGAGTTGCCATTGCCTAGGGGAGGGGGCACCGACTCTTTGGCAAGTGAACTACTGTTGGTAGACTTGCGGTTACGGACGCGCAAGTGTGGAGGTATGTACTCCTTGCCTTTGTTGCGCAAGTGTGGAGGTATATACTCCTTGCCTTTGGGGTGTTCAGACATGTTGCTCTTGTTGTACGGCGACACCTTGGGTGTGTGTGAGTTGTTGTTGTTCGAGTCTGGTGTTCCTGGAAGAGAAGGTTGGGTGGCAGGTGCAAGTGGCGGAGGTGAGGCAGCCGCGTTGCCACGTGTTTGATGATTAGGCTGCTCAATCTGACTCCAGAACTCGGCCTGCTGGGCTTCCCAGTTAATTTGCGCTTTCACCTCTTCTGCCTTCGCTGCCTCAGGATCCTCGAGGTCGAATGGCTTCCACTGAGTAGGGCTAGTGTTGCGCTTGCCTTGCTATTATGTGTTAGAATCTCTTTTCTGGATGCAATATTGAGAATGGAGATGCGACGTTAAGCGGTGTGCGCAAAAGGATTGAGCGGTGTGGGCAAAATAATAGTGAGTGAGTGTGACAATGCCTTTAAGCGGTGTGCGCAAAAGGATAGTGAGTGAGTGTGAGGATGCCTTTACTTACAGCTGGCTTCACAGACTCGAGGGAATCTTGTGTGGGTTCAAACTCGGCTTCTGAAATTTCCACTGGCGGTGGGAGCGAACTACGCAGACAATATGGCGGGTAGACCTTTGGTCCACGAGTATGCCTCATGGCGCACGCTTCCGTAAACTACCCCAGGTAGTAAAGCAGCAGGCTGCACTGAGAGATGTAGGAAGCGCTGTTGCAAGACGGAGTTGAAGGGCTTGGGAAGCTTTTGCAAGTTGAAAGGAGGAGCTACGAGCAATCGGGCAAATGATTATATAGCCTCCGGGATTGTCTGTTGGTTGGGTGTGAGTAACTACCCACCACGTGCCCACTTAGTCTCACCTTCCCATTTCACCAGCCCCTTGCTATTGTCACAATCAACGCCCTGTATTCCTCGGCCGTATACACTATTGTACCATACCATTGTCATTACAGCGAACAATAAGCGTGCACTAGATGCCAGCTTCATTTTTGATTAAAGTGCACTCATGGGCCCACAAGCGCGTCCAATTTCACCATTTACAATAACACGTTACTCCTGCACATGAACTTGAACATGAACAGGCTGGGAGTTTTTTATGATTCAGTTAATGGGAATGTTGAGGACAAGGTGGCTTTGGTACATATTTCAACCAGACGTTGTCGTTGGATGTAAGCGTCTCCACTAAGCGAAGCTCGGAAGAGTGTACCATCCCTGGCTCCACTCAACACCCGTCAAGACAGACCCAGTACCAAGGTTCCAAATAGGAAAAAAATGCTGTCGATATTGCGAAAAGCTCGTTTGAAGGACAAGGAGATGCGAATTTTAATGCTGTGCGTACTTTCCGTATACCTGCATGATCAGAGGCTTACTGCATTAGGGGCCTTGACAATGCTGGGAAGACGACCATCGTGAAGAAGATTATGAACGAAGACGTCAACAGCGTCAGCCCTACTCTTGGATTCATTATTAAGACGATCGAGTATGATGGGTATGTATATGAGTCGTCATGTTTGCCATGTGCCGAGACTGATGATCAAGTTACAAACTGAACATATGTACTGCACCTGCTTGCTCCCGGCCGAGCGCATACTGACGGTCTAGGGGATGTCGGCGGGCAGAAGACGCTGCGCACGTATTGGAAGAACTACTTTGAAAAGACAGACACGCTCATCTGGGTAGTGGATGCAACGGACCGCGAGCGGATAGACGACTGCCGGCAGGAATTGGCGGGGTTGCTGCTCGAAGAGGTTTGCGCAAACCTCAAAGGTCAAACACGGTCGGAAAACTAACAAACGCAGCGTCTCTCAGGTGCCAGCCTGCTTGTTTTCAAGAACAAGAGCGATGTGCCCGGCTCCATGAGTGAGGATGAGATACGCGAGGTGGGTAACTGGTCGGGATGCTGAGACTGGTTGGCGGGCCAATGCTGACGGCGTCACAGGGACTGCGACTCGACGCCATCAAGACTCACAAATGGCACATCATGACATGCAGTGCCATGACGGGCCTGAACTTGCAACAGGGCCTTGAGTGGGTGGTGCAGGATGCAAAAGCCCGACTCTTCCTGTATTGATTGCTACAGGTCCACTGTGTATGTATGCTGCTGCATGGGACAAAGTATGTATGTGCAAGGGGCGATGCAGCCCAAAGGCTAGCTACGGGTAGTGCAGCGGTAGTCTGAACAAGCTCCAACCGCTCATGTGGGAACTTTTGCGGCTGGCCTCGACGACATAAACATACGTGCATTGAGCCATCTCTGCCTCTCTTCTTTGCCCTCTGCCCGCTCGTTTGTGCTTGTCCGCGTCCAGGACGAGATATTTTTACCGTGTTGCGTCGTCACATCGCTCCACCACGCACCATCTGAAACACATGCGGGGATGCGGTAACCGGATTGAAGCAATCTAACGACCCGTCTAGCTCTGTGATCTCCGTGGGCATCATTTCACTGCCGAGCAGCTTCAACCCTTGCACTCAAGTCCCGTAGCGCACACTGGCCTGTGTCTCTGCCTAGCCTTTCCCATCTCATCTCTCTTCAGCATGGCGTCCGAGGACAAGGAAATCGATCCTTCCGAGTTTGTGCAGCGCATTCGACGCCTAGGCGACCAGCGAGACCTGGAGGATGCCGAGCGGGTGAAGAAGTTGGAAGAAGATTTGATACAAGGCCGCAGTGAGAGACTAGCGCGGCGGGCAGGTTTGTTTTTTCCTACACCGGCGCAGACGGCTTGCACATGGTCACAGCTGCTGACAATTTCCCCAAACAGAACGAGCGCGGTCAATCTCCCCCGACAAGCCATATACACCGCAATCGCCACGCTCCGCAGCCGGCACGCCGAGAGCAGTACAGGGACAGGCCGTCAGCACGCCCACGCCGACCATGAGCCCGCCGGCACAAGACGTGGCCCGCGCCAGCGACGACCTGCAGCACATGACGCTCGACGACGTGGAGCCTAAGAAGCCGGCGACGAGCGCGGCCGCATTGGGTCGATCAGGCACCCTCTCGTGGAAGCAGAGGCCGCAGTCGGGCAGCATACGGCGCCCGCTCTCGGTAGCATCGCGCTCCCCCGAACGACCTTCCACCACAAACACACCCGAGCCCTCCTCGCCCGACGCAAACCCCTCACGAAGCTCCATTGCCGCCTCGCTAGGTGCAAAGGACCCTGCTTTCTTCCGACAGTCGGCCGACGGAGGGAGGGGCTCAGCCGCCTTCAGGAAGAACCAGGACGACGCCGCTTCCGACGCAGACTCAGTCGCGGGCAAGAGACAGCTTCCAGGCATGTCTCGCGACTCGCCTGTAGAGCCAGAAGTTGGCAGCCCGCCCGCTGAGAGCATGCGCTCGAGCTCGCCGGGGTCACGGGGTGGCTCCATGCGAGGAAGCATGGCCATGAGCAACCGCTTCTCCACGAGCACATCAATATCCGGCGGCGACGCAGACGCGAGTGCAAAAGGGCGGTCGGCACTGCCGGTGCTTGAATCGCAGAAGTTTGCCCTGCCCTCCGAGCCGGCCTCCTCAGTTGATGGCGGAGACAGCGAACGCGCAGCACGCGGAATGGCCATGTCGCCGACCCAAGGGAGGATATCGCCAGAAAGGGAGCGCTCTGCGTCACCTACAAAGGGCATGGGCGGCTTCGTCCAGAGCGCCATGCTCAAGCGCAGCGACAGCGTGAGCAAGCGGTGGAGTACACAGACACCGCCAGTTCTGAGCAGGCAGAATTCCACGTTCAGCAACCGCTCGAGCGCCATGGCTGGCTATGGCACCCTCTCCCACCTCGACCGACCCACAAGCAGAGACAACTTCGGCGAGCCCTCCTCGCGCCCAACCTCGAGCTACAGCAATGCAACCATCACTGGCACCGACAAGGATGCCGCACCGAGGGAAGAGTTTGTGAAGCCAGCGCTGCCCCGCCACAGCAGGGCCAAGTCAGTCGCATCGACGTTTAGCGAAAAGGACGCACAGCAGCAAGACGACACGTTACCACCAAGTCCCTCAAAGCGATGGAGCCCTACAAAGTCGAGTTGGTTAGAGAGTGCGCTGAGCAAGCCAGAGTCACCCAAGACGATGAAGCAACCGGCGCCAGCGCAGCCCGCATGGATGGCCGAACTCAGTCGCAATAAGCAACAGCGCAGCAGTGTTGACCTCGGCAAGGGTAGTCCGTTTGGTGAGCCACCCGGGTCGGGCCGGACATCGCCTATCAAGGATGTACAATTGAAGCCTGTGAGCCTGCGCAGGCCCGTGTCTCCTAAGAAGGAAGAACAGGCTGAGCCCAAGAAGATGGAGACACTGAATGAGCAACCCCCAAGGCCTTTGTCCGTATCTACACAGAAACCAAAGCCCGCGGAGGAGGCAGTGTCAGCCTCGGACGAGCCCCATGTCTCAAAAGAGCCGTCTGGGAAGGCTGCAGAAGAAGCGTCGGGACCAGCCTCTTTGAAGTCGCCCACCTCTCCCCCAGCGACTGAAGACTCCTCAGCGACGACGAATGTGAAACCGGTAGCCGCGAGATTCAACAAAGATATGGGCAATGGGTTCCCAGTAGCCAAGTCAGAGACTGCACCGAAAAAGGACTTCCGCGCCGGGCTGAAGCCGCGTCAACCGCCAGTGGACAATTCAAAAACGAACGAAGTGAACGAGTTACAAAACGTCTTTGGCAGGCTAAGAAAGACAGAGACCAAGAACTATGTGGCACCCGACCTCCTCAAAGACAACATAACGCGGGGCAAGGGTGCTTTGATCATAACTGGTGGTCCTAAGCCTACCGTTCGAAAGGACGAGTTCAAGGAGAGTCTCCTCAAGAAGAAGTCGGTCATCTTCGACAAGGCACAAGCGGAGGGCTCCGTTTTGAAAAGGTCAGATAGCATATCAAAGCCAGCTCCTACACCAGAAGCTATTTTGAAGCAAAAAGGCCTCCATCGGGCAGATAGTGACCCAAAAATCACGGTTGCCCCCAAAGAGAAAGAGCCTATACCAGAGGCTCTCGCCAGGAAGAAGAGCTTGAGCGCCGTTAGACCCATCATAAACGACAAGCCAGCATCGCCAGCTCCCTCGTCTCCAACCAAGGAGCCGGCCATGTCTGGTAAGCTAGCGGGACGCTTCAATCCTGCACTAGCCGGTATGCTCGCTCGAGGACCGCCTCCTCAAGCGACGAACAAGTCTACATCAAGTGCTGAGGTAGATGCGTCACCTGCCAGGCCTGCGCAAGAGAAGACCGGACCTGCACCAGAGCTGAAACATCCGACCAAAGGTCGCGCCCGCGGACCCAAGCGACGAGCACCCGCCTCGAAACAAGCGGCCAATGAACCGGAAAAGGCTGAAGAGAAGGTACATACTGCTACTGCTGCCCCCTTGGTGAATTCTGAGCGTGCACTCGCTAGCTCTGAGCCTTCCAAGACTAACGGAAACCCAGAGCAGCGATCAGTAGCCAGAACGCCAGTCAGCAGAATATCGACTGAGAAGCCTGCCACCCCAGCCAAGTCACCACGTATAGCTTCGGGTAATTTTGGAAAGGCAGCCACCCCCGAGCCTCCCAAGAAGCCAGAATCTTTAGACCTTGATCGAAGGGTATCTGGATCTCAAGCCACACCCAAGCCCTCTCCCCGACCAGAGTCCATCCACTCTCCTAAGATTTCATCGCCAGGAATTCCCAAGAAGCCTGCATCTCTAGAATCTGAGAGACGCGTGTCCGGGTCGTATAGCACGCCGCAAAAGTCACCTCTGCCAAAGCAGGTCGAAACACCAAAGGCGAGTTCACCTTCGCCGTCTCCGACATCTCAGTCCCGATTCTCGCGCCCATTGCCCACAGTACCTACCAAGCCAACAGTAGAGACTTCCAAGGCAACACCACTCAGGGAAATTTCAACGCCCAATGTAGAAATCTCACCAGCCACCAAAGAGCCCTCGCCCCAGAAGACTAGCTTTTCATCAGTCAAGAGTGCTACCTCGCTGTGGGGCAGGCCGTCGGCATCTTCATCACCCGCACCAGTGAGGGCGAAGTCACCGATCAAACTTCCTACGCAAGCGGACGAACGAGACGCAATGAAGGATGCTGGTCTTATCCGCTCTCCAGTGTCAGAGGACAAGGCCTTGCCTGAATCCCCCCGGCCGGAGCCTGTACCGCCAAAGCAGAAGCCCGCTGGATTAGGTTTCAGCTTAGGGAGCTTGAGTGGGCTGGTCGCATCACGAGCACGTGACTCAACACCACCGCTGCCCAGGAACCCGCCCATTTCACCTCCAGGAAGTGCAAACAGACCCTTCTCCGAGCCTCCCGTTTCGCCAATCAAGAAGCAGGACGGAATTTTCGCAGAATTCTTCGACGATGCACCGGTGACAGACACCCAGCTTCCAGAGAACGTAGACACCATGCACATCCTGAAGTCGCCACCGCTTGATCTCGGCCCAACAGGCAAAATTCGCACATTGCGCAAGCAAATCCAGGAGATATCAGGCGACGGCAGACTCTCTCCTGTCCTAGCTCAAGAAGAGCACATCTTGTTTCAAGACTCAATGTACCTGTGCACACACACATACGGAGATTCAAAAGGTGCCAAGAATACCGATGTATATCTATGGGCAGGAAATGGTGTGCCAGAACCCACGCTAGAAGACGTCCAGCTGTTTGCCAAGAACCATGCTCGCCAGAATCAGGGGCGCCTCATTGTCATGCGACAGGGCCAAGAGTCTCCCAACTTCTTCGAAGCCCTGGGCGGTATTGTCATTACAAGGCGTGGAGCAAAGCCAGGAGCAAAGGAATTCATGTTGTGCGGACGCCGCCATCTTGGACACCTTGCGTTTGACGAAGTTGACTTTTCCCTCAAGAGTCTCTGCTCCGCATTCCCTTACCTGGTCACCACATCCACCGGTAGAGTCTACCTCTGGAAGGGCCGGGGCTGCTCCGCCGAGGAAGTTTCAGGTGCCCGTCTTATGGGCATGGATCTCGCACCCACTGGCGATTACGCGGAGATTGACGAAGGCTCTGAGCCCCAGGACATGCTCAACACTTTCCCGCCCTCGTTGGTTCCCAACAAGGGTCCCGTCATCCCCCGGTCCGCAGACCACTGGCGCTACAAGGCCACGTCAGACAAGTACCGCGTGCGCCTCTACAAGATTGAACAGACGACGGGCCAGCCGGCCGGATGGGGCCAAGCACTCCAGGTGAGCAGCTCCTTTTTCGCGCCGCTGCTACGAAGACCATCGTGGAACGCTGCTGAACAAAGGCCACAGACGCCCATGACGCCCAAGTCGCCCGTGGGGGCCGTCAAGACGGAAATCAAGGAAATCATGCCGTTCTCGCAACGCGACTTGGAGCCAGAGCACATTTATGTCCTTGACGCCTTCTTTGAGATGTACATGTAAGTTTTTACACCACTCCCTATATCTGCCGGTGGCAATAATATCCAGTTCACTAACCGCTTACCCCAGCATCGTTGGCCCCCTGTCTCGATCGCAAGCACCGGCCTTTTCAACCGCGCTCATGTTCGCTCAGGCTTACGGCATGCTCGCCGTGTCCGAGGAAGACCGGCCCTTTATGCCCGTCACTACGGTCGTGCTCGAGGGCGTGCCCCGCGATATGAAGGTCTTGTTCAGGCACTGGGACGACAAGTTGATTCCTGCCGCTGGGCTCATGAGCGGCAAGTTGGGGCGCGGAAAGAGTTTGAGGATCGTTGGGCTTGAGAAGGCGATTGAGGCTACGCGCCAGTAGAGGATATGGGGCGTGACGGGTGTGGGTGTGGGTAGGTGTGTTTGTATGAGTATAGTTAGCCATCATAAGATCCATGCCCTGACGGCGGTTTTGATCTCTTATTTAGATTTAGCGCATCATGGCTTGAGGGGGTGTTTTGTTGCCTCACTTCGAAATGTACATATATTTTATCGGGACGGTCGCTTTGCGTATTGTTGTGTTGTGTCTTGTTATGTCATTTTTCGGCTGCAAGAGAGTGCGAGTAAGAGTGAGGTGTAAGCTGGCCGGCCACCGCGATTGACAAAAAAAGAGCCAACTCACCAGGGCCCAAACCATCACGATTACAGTACTACAGCACCACCACCAAAACACACGTGTAAAACTATATATTTACGCTCGAATCAAAAGCTTAAAGCTCTATTATATTATATTTGTATAGAAAACCTATCTATATATATACAAGTTTTCATAGTATAGTATCTCTTGTACCCCCTCCCCCCCCCCTGTGTCTATAAACCTTTACTACAGTATACTCCTTATCTTCGCTATTTTGGGGAGGGGTGATGTTGGTAAGGTAAGAGTACTTGTAGACATGGTGGAGAAGATAAGCATGAAATGGATTGGGATGTGTAGTGTGGTGTGGTGTGGTTGATGAGGTTATTGAGCGGAGGGATAGGTGAGGGGGTAGAAGAGGATGTATGTATGTATGTATGTATGTATGTATGTATGTATGTATGTTATGGGCTCTTGAAGGCTGTACCGGTATGGATAGGCGAAGCCTAGGGCTTACGATAGGTACTAGCTGCCTGGTTTGCCTGGTCTATATAGTTCTCTTAGGTGGTACATGTGAAGCAGAAGGAGACACCGCCTGTTGGGGCTTGGGAGACCGTCGTTGGTTATCTGTTAGCTTTTGTACCTAGGCCGTAGGTTCTTCGAGGCATCGTACTGTAGGCCTTGTTGCTAGAATCGTCATCATCGGCAAGTCAACTCCAACTTTCTTGTCAACCGCGTGGGCTGCCTAGTAACGAGAGTACCGAGTACCTACCTACCTATTCCAAGCGCACCAGGTAAGGTTGCGGCGTAGGCATCTCTCTCTCAACTTCCCTTCTCACAACAACTACTATATATATCTTTAAAATCAGTAACCTACGTGCCTACCATCAAAACCCCACACCCTTGTTTACAACTACAGTTATGGCGGAATACGGACGTTGAGCCCTGGATAACACGCGGCCAACCCTACCAATTGGTGTGTGTGGTCGTGGTTTTGCCTAGATGGAGTACGAACTCACGTTCGATGTACGTGATAAAATTATTTTTATAGGGGTTTCAGCGGTTGGCTGAAGATGAGTGGAGGTGGCTGTTCTTTTTGCGGAGGTTTGAGGCTGGTGGTGGCTTTTTTGTTTTTGAGGGGGGGAGGACTTTGGAATTTTTGGTAGTTGAGGAGGAGGAGGAGGAGTCCTTGTTGGTCAAGGAGGGAAATTAGCACAGATAGTTGCTAGGTAGTGCCATGACACTGTATGTATGGAAGAAGTGTGTCAGTCACTCACACGACTTGCTGATGATGGACGCACGCATGGTGTGGGTAATTGGGAAAAGGGGAAAACACGCCAGATGCTGTGTGTAAGATGAATTGTGGGCGGGTAGTGTGGGGTTCTTTGGATTCCTTTACCATAACACTGTACAGAAGTGTGTCAGTCACACACTCGCTGACAATGGACGCACGGTTTACTTAATTGGGAAAGAAAAACGAACACGCCAGATTCTGTAAGATTTATTGTGGGTGGGTGGTTTTTTGGACTAGTGATCGTATCGTATCGTGCATGTAGTGAAGCGGGTTTGTTCCTTCGCCATGACACTGTACAGAAGTGTGTCACACACACTCGATTGCAGAGATGACCCGCCCGCCCGCAGCGAGGTCACAGAGGTGATGATATTTCGACGAATTGTTTGCACACAACTACTAACCCGTTTCTGGAGATTTTTTGAGAGTTAAAATTACAACACTCGGCTCTATGATTTCATCGCAGGATATATATTGCGACGGACTGCTGTTGGTGCTGCATCGGGTGGTCAAGGTGTTCCTGGGTGGGGCGATTGTTGGACCCTGGTCTTGGCACTGCCGCGGAGATCTCCACGGGCGGGGCTCTAGTGTTGCAGAGAAAGCCGGAATTAAGGCGCACGGGCCACAACGCCAAACACGACTGTATTCACTTATACGAAGGTCGTATGACTAAATACTGAGCTTTCTGATGAACAAAGTCGACTTTTCAACCCCAGAAATGGCCTCTACAGCCGAAATTGCTACTATATCGACATGGTGATGGTGGGTGGCGAGGCACCCAACCATCAGCTTATTTCCGACTTTCTCTGCAACACTAGAGGGGCGCTACGTGGCGCCCACGCGCCTCGCGTGTGTACGTGTAATCTCCGAAGGATACCTACGTGCTACGTCATCACAAAAGAACATTATTGACATCAATACAAGGGGGGCTCACGTATGTACGGGCTGCCCCCCCTGTCGCTGCCTCTGTGAATTGCCGTACGTCCTGTGCTGTCATTAGGTGGCGGGGTGGCGGGAGCAGGGGGGGGGGGCCAGCCCGTACTGTACACACGTGAGCCCCCCTTGTGACTTTGTCCCGTTGGGTAATAAAAAGGCGAAACTTATTCGGACCACCCTATATGCTATTCGGACCACCCCAAAAGATCATATGAGAGCAAAATACCTCTAAAATATCTGTAGTTATTAACACCCTGCAATTAATATTGCCTAATCAGGTATTTTTTTTTATAGTCAATCCGCGCAAAGGCCTAACCTTCACGCCTACACTGCACTACCAAATCACGATACAACTATACTAAACTTGGACAGCTGATTCGAATAAGAGTAATAAAGCTCTAGTAAAATTTCGAAAAAGATTGGTTAAGGGATGGTGAAGTTATTCGCGTATAAGCGCAATTTGATAGTCTTATCTAATCTTTTGGGGTGGTCCGAATAGCATATGGGGTGGTCCGAATAAGTTTCGCCAATAAAATTGATCTTTTACTGTAAAATATGGGTCTCACGTGTCTGCACACCCTAAGTTCTACTTCACAAGCGAACCATGGTTGACCGCTAGTATACCTTCAATTGTTGGGTAGCAGCTTGTGATAACAACCACGGGGGAGAGAACCAAACACTCTCGTCAGCTTGCCCTAGAACTATATAAAGCCCGCATCCCCTTCGCGGTGCTTTTACTTTCTCATTACCACCACCACCACCACCACCACCACCACCACAATCACCATCACCACCATCACCACCATCATGCCTTCCTCATCACCTCCACCACCTGAACACGACCTTCATATGTCGAAGCGGAAGTCCTCAGGCTCTTCAGGGCACATCCTGACAGAAAAAACGATCAAGCGGATCAAAACCAGAGATAGATCGCTTATCGGAGATGAGCAAAACGGAAAGCGTGAACTTTCGCTGGCTCTATTGAGCCCACCGGCCTCCCAAACATCAAGCTCCATGGGCAGTAGCTCTAGGAGCAGTAGCTCCTTAACGACAGCATCGAGCTTCGTTATTCCAGAAGAGCTGGACTCAGCATATACATACGAGTGCATGGGTCTTACTGCCAATGCGGCGCGCGTGATCTACAACGATGGAAATGTGATACGCAATAATATAATCAAGGAATACGGCGAAGACGTTGATTTCGACGCATTCGAGGCCAGTCTTGAGGGATACTTGATCACGAGAGTCACAGAAACATGTGAACGCGTACTAAGAGCTGGTGGAGGCGATAATTGGGTGGAAGCAATGGCAGCGGCCGGTATCAATGACCGCCTTCAAAATGTGATCATGGACGAGCGGTTCGAGGTTATCCGCGGTACCCGGTCACTGTCATATTGGCTTGTGGAAACGTTTTTAGATTATTTCAGCACATTTGAAAAACTTGATCGAAACATCGATCGAAACATTGAGTACTGGGATGTACCGCACCTGAGGGGAGGAGGAGGTGAAGCAGATGTACCACCCCCTCCCCCTGGACATAAGGCCATGTACAAGAGCATTGGTTACGACAGAGCGCAGGAGGTCTTCGAGGCTGGCAATTTACTATGCTTGATGACCTCGGAGAGGACCGGGGACTTCGGTGCGATAGGTGGTGCTTACTTCACAGATCAAATATGGGTTGCCGAATTTTATGCAACATTTCAAAAGCAACGGTGTCCACCTTGCGACGTCCGAGCAATCGAACTACACGTACCAGACGAGCACTTTGACAAGCTCAAGGTGTGGACCTTAAAATTTGACGACACCTGGAAAGAACTGGTATGGAACTGTAGGCGCGGCGGTCTCATTCCAAAGCATCTGAGCAAGCTCCAGTCCGACCGCAAAATCTTGTATGGACCGTGCTCTACGGGACACGCCAAGACGTACAGAAAGCTTGAGAGTTGGACTATAATCGAAAAGAAAAATCTGATCATAAGGAATATAAGTGTTGGGAGTGGAAAGCCCAAGGAAACAATGGCCATGCAGTACTACTGGCGCGACTCTGATGCAGTGGCGGAGCTCAGCAGAGCTTGCGTAGGCAAGACGTATCTGAGGAAGCCATTCGTGAACTGGGCCCTCGTTAAGGACCCGGAGAACGACGTTTCATTCACTGGGAAGGGGAAGGGGAGGGCCCTTTTCCAGGGTTAGTAGCGTACTCTTGGTGCTTGGATTTTATGCGTTTTTGAATTTATAGTATGTACATATGGTAACGCGCGTCAGCCCCAGACTGCACACCTGCGTACCCTTGTCCTGACACTTTTCTAATTCAGTAGCAGTGTTTATTATCTAAAGCGAGATATCTCCAGTAAGGAGGTGTTTTTACTTGATGTTCTACGATATACTAGGCTATCTTTCTCCACAAAAAGACATGCAAACGACTCAGTGAAAGAGGGTACTGCAGCGACGATGGTACGTATGTATGTACGCGCTCATTGATGGACGTGTGAAATCGCTGGGTTCAGGGCACGATTCATACCACACTTTGTTCCGTTGTCATCCATACCATCGGTAATCCCTCAACCTCTCCATGCGCATAATCAAAAAGTCACACTCACGACTCAGTGAAAGAGGACATTGTAGGTGTGGCAACGATGCTATGTTACGCAACACAGTATTTCACACGACTCATCCATCCACGGTTTATTCCGTTGTCATCCGAACCATCGGTAACCCTTCAACCTCTTCATGTGCATAATCAAAAAGTCATACTCACGACTCAGTGAAAGAGGACTTTGCGGTGACGATGGTATGTAAATACACGCATGATGGACAGGTGAAGTCGCTGGGTACAGGGGCACGGTATTTACGACTCATACCACGTTTTGATCCGTTGTCACCCAAACCATCGGTAACCCTTCCACCTCTCTCTCCACAGTAACAACGTGCCACCCTCCCATCTTACAAGGGTAAAGAACTCCAAAGCCCACCCTAATCCTAAATAAAAACATACTGGGGCGAGACTATCCCACACCTACCTACCTACGTACCACGTGCAAATTAAGTTTACACGTAAGATCCCCTTTAGGCTAAGCGAGCCAGCCAGGCATGTGAACGACTCCAACGGCATAACGGCTACACCCAGCCTGTGTCACGTTCTCTTCAATGAGTCAATCTTACGCTTTTACCGGCTTTTACGGACAGGGATCGGGTTGGGTAGATTAGGTTTCTTACAGAGTAAGATCTCTAAACGCTAGTGCGTCTCCACTATATACGATGTATACGAGGCGGTTTAGGCTAGGGAGGGGTTAGGCATGTGAACGTCTTATGTATGGATAGGAAATGGGGAGATGTGGGTAGGTGGGTAGTATGTAGGGGATGTGTGGGTTTTTCTAGAACGATTATACGGTGGGAATACGGTGGGAGGATGGAAGGTGTTGTGTAAGTACTGTATGTGTGTGTTGCGATTGTAGGCCCCCCGACCGACGCTGACTAAGTAATTCTAATTTGATCACATGGCGGCTACTACTACTTACTGCTATGTAAAATTGCAGACATAACCCAGCCAAAAAGAGGACCAGAATACTGGATATTAGCTTATTGTAGTACGAAGTATTCCGTACGCGGGTCCAGGAAGTTTTTCCTAGGTACATGTGTGTGTATGTATGTATATATTATCGGAAATGAAGCAAAAGAAGAGGCGTAGGAAGGCCGACCGCCGATTCGGAGATGAAGGGCAAGAGAAGGAGCATGACATTTGCCTTCTGTGTTTCATGAGATGGGGGCTGGGAGGATGCTGTGATTACGTACGCTATGGAGTCCCGCTTTTGGGATCTGACATGCGTGACTGGTACGATACTGGTACTGTAATGTACTGTACGTAGCACTCACTCACTGTACATGATGACCGGGTAAAGACAACGATCCGGTATGCGAGTATGAGGAGAAGTCTCGCTACGGCCGTTTCATATCCGCAAACGCCAATATGCAGACAGACAGAGAGAGAAAGAGAAACTAATGCGGCACCTACGGTAAAGACAATAGCACAAAAACAGCCAGTTAGAGGACTTGTGCCGGTGGGATTTTCGCTCAAATAACCCCCCGTACGCAATCTACAAAACACAAGTCATGCTACCTACCCACCCGCACCCAGTCGCGGGTATAGTCGGGAGATCGCCGTGGGAGCTACATAGGCCGCAGGGAAGTACGTAGCAAATCAGCCTATGAGAGCTTTTGCTCCATGATGGCATTGTCGCTCCTGTAGTGTATAACTGTAGTCTTTAGTATAGTCGGTAGTCATGCTTTATTTCAGGTTTGTAAAGCATGTCAAGGGCTGGGGCTGCGATGACGCCTTAGTGCATTGACTTTGCGTTGTTTTGTTTGCCATACAGTGGGTGTAGAATATGGCAAACAAAATATAGGTGGGGATTTGAGGATATGGTCGGTTTGAGGATTCCAAATGCCTGGGCCGGCGGCCCTATTGCGCACTAATGTGATTAGCACACTGACGTCTTCTACACCTACACCGGAGGTGCACATTGCGTACTTGACACCGTAGGACTGAGATGGGTCTAGAGTACTGTAAGTGTTGCACGGTATTCCGTACAAAGGGCGGTGGAGAAAGTTGTCGGAATCTAGATCGGAGGTGAGTGAAATTGGGGCGGGTGGCGCTCAGGTCATCATGGGTACCTAGGATGAGTACCAGTAGGAAAGGACGAGCACCGAGCGCCGAGGATGGATCGCAGACGTGATGCGGCTCTTTTCCGAGCGTTCTTTCACCCAAGATAGATTAATATTATTCGGGAGCTGGGGTGGAGTACCGATGTGGGTGGGTGCTTGCTACCCCGAGTACTGTCGTCGTCATGGTCTGTGGCCGTTTCATGCGCCGAATATGCACGATTTTGATTTCACTGGTCTAAAGGGGGAGTAGTGGGGCCATTTTGAAACAGGCACGGCAGACCTGGTAGCGCTTGGGTGGCGTGGGTTCCGGATGGCGTGAGTTCCATGTTACCGGAGGAGGTGAGCAATTGGAGGAGGTGAGCGTTCGCTGACGCTGCACCCCTGTGAACGTGAATGCTTTTTCAGCTCTGAATAACCGGCGTTGTACCAACTACTATCATAAGATACCTACGTACGTGATACCTGGCTGTATAGAAAAGATGTTGTTAATTATCCTTCCACTCGGCACTTCGCCTCGGCTTTGCTACTCTAGTGCCCGCTGAGAGGGGAAGCTTTACCGGCCGCGAATAAACAGCAACTGGGGGTACGGCTTTGCTGTCGGCATACGAGTAGTTCTGACGCCGGCAGAGCCCAGAACAGATGTACCAGGCGTTCTAGGGTGTGGGCAAATGTTCCGTTTGGTAAATCACTGGGGCGGCCGTGCTTTACGCCAGCCTTGTCATGTGTGTTTTGCGCAACCGCCCTACGAATCGTAATTAGCGCCTTTCTTTCTTCCCGTTCGTCCATGCTCGCAATTTGGGCAAAGACATTGACGAATTCCTGGGAAAATACCCACCGGCACTCCTCCTCCTCCTCTTCCTCCTCGAACACGTAGTCATATGAGGTTCCAAAGACTATATGCAACACAGAAAAACCAAGGCGGCCTTGTCAATAGCAAGCCTCTCCAAGCCTTTTGCCGAGGGAATTAAGCACACCGATCTCCCCGATCCATGCCCTTTTGCGCATTGCATAAACAACCCGTCCCATCGCGTAGCTCCCCCACAGCACACTACTGTCAATCTAACCGTAGCTTGGCCGATTTCTTGACACGACTTAATTAAACAGGGGTCGCTTTTAATTTGACTGACTGATGCAATGCGCATGCTAAGGCCCGATTTGAACTACACGTGTGGCCCGGAGAAACATGGACGACTGGACCTGCAGGATGAGCGAGGCGGGCGGGTAGGGCCACAAGGGAAAAGTGGCGGTTCAGGATGATGTGCAAGTATGCCCTTGAAACCGCTGTTTAACTAACATGGGCAGGGGGGTTGTGCACTGAGGCCTGTTTAACCGTAGTTCTTCCTCGAGCGAGTATATAGCTACAGGACGACATCGACGAAATAGAATCATCAGCTCAACAGCCTTCCGCTCTCTACTCACCAACTATCCTTCTATCCTTCTATCCTTCTTTTTCTCTGCACACTGAGTGTCTGCCTCTTCTTCAACTTCAACTTTTCACCAAACACCAAAAAACACCACCACCAACACTTCAAAATGGTTGCCTTCAGCTCTATCGTCCTCGCCGTTTCGGCCATTGCTGGCTCTGCCTTTGCCGCCCCCACCGCCGACGTCCCTGACTTTGAATTCAACGGACCCAACAAGGCTGTTGCCCTCGCCGCCCGCCAGGACTACAACCAGAACTACAGGACCAGCGGCAACGTCAACTTCCAGCCCAAGAACAACGGCTACTCTGTCAACTTCTCCAACGCCGACGACTTTGTCGTCGGAAAGGGCTGGAGCAAGGGTACCACTAGGGCCATCAAGTTCTCCGGCTCCACCCAGCCCCAGTCCGGCACCGTCCTCGTCTCCGTCTACGGCTGGAGCACCAGCCCCCTCGTCGAGTACTACATCCAGGAGTACACGAGCAACGGCTCCGGCTCCGCCCAGGGCACCAAGGTGGGCTCCGTCACCTGCGACGGCTCCGTCTACGACATCTGGAAGCACACTCAGGTGAACCAGGATTCCATTCAAGGCAAGGCCACCTTCCCCCAGTACATCTCCAACCGCCGGGACAAGAGGCCCGGCAGCGGCACTGTCACCACCAAGTGCCACTTTGACGCCTGGGCCAAGTACGGCATGAACCTTGGTACCATGAACTACCAGGTTCTCGCCACTGAGGGCTGGGGTAAAGCTGGCGGTAACTCCGCTTACACCATCTCTTCTGCTTAGAGTGGTTATCATGTCTTCTCTCCTTCTCTCTCTTTGCGCTCTTGAGTGCGATTGATTGATTACGGGGGGGAATTCACTCCTCTTCTAGCCAATGGGGATTTTCTTCCTTGACTGGAGAGGATTTGGTGGAAGAGTAAGAGCAGTTCAATTCTTGTGCAGATATTTAACAGTCACTCGTTTTATGGCGGGGTCCCGGGACCCTTTCCATCGCATGTATATATTTTGCCTTTTGATTTTGAATGTTTTCTTGGTCTGTCGTCTTGAAGACTTTGGCAGCAGTTGAAAATTAGATGAATCAATAGCTGGTATCATTACCTGGTCTTTTGCCTTGTTCTGTGATTTGTGATGTGGGCGAGTCGACGCTAGAAGCTGATATCTAATAGGATGAATCAGGCATAGAAAATATCAAGTGGGAGTTATGAAAAAGGCCGTGACAGGACAACAAACTATCTTGACAAGATCAACAAATAAGTGGCCAAGTCGCTCTAAAATACCCCAGTGGAGCCCGTACCGTACCGTGCCTATTACCTGTCGAAGATGGTGCTTCTTTAGGATTTTTCCTGTAATTCTTCCTTAGGGATATTTGAGATCGCTAGAGTAGGACTATCTCGGGAGGGAGTTCGCTGTCTGGCCATCTCACTTGAGGGGGTCAAATCCACCTGACGTCAAGGTTTTGAGATATTCTCTCCGGTTATGAGGTCCTCTCCGGTTATGGGGTCCAAATCCAGTTCCACTGGCTGAGCCGTTGGGCCTATCTACAGCAGCCGCACACGGAGCCCCCTGTCTGATGGATGACTCTGTATGTCGCAAGAGCGGCTAGCCCAAGTCAACGGCAAAGTATAATTACCAGCTCTGACCTGAATCTTCTCGCTCGCAGCCGCGGCAAATTGCTTGTACAGTTAAAGTTAAGCCTCTGAGTTCATTTAAAAACTAAGCGGGAGATTACTGGTCATCACAGCAGATGAACAGCAAGTGGCCGGTGACATGTAAAACGTTTGTTAGCGTATAGATCTGTCGACCACATATATAACTGGAAACCCCTAGGCAGTTGGTTGACCAGACATCTGTGTAACACTGTAGTGTATGTCGACGCCTGCAGAAATATGACTATTATTGCTGGCTCTGTAGTCTGTAAAGCAGTCACAATGACAAATGCCTTGAGCTATGAGTACGAGGACAGTAGGTATAGCGGCGAATTGCTGGCTGAAGAATGAGAAAAGTAGATGATGCTAAATGAAATATGATGGTGCTGGAAGACGTATACAGTCGTAGTGCGGAACACGAGGTGTGTGATCCGTGCGCGCTAATCCCAAAACGCCGACTCGCTTAATGTCATGGAATTCGACTTCGCACACTTTGATCTCACAACGACCGTCCTACTCACAACAACACCGTCGTCGCCATGGGTAGGGTAATTCGCAACCAACGTAAGGGTCGCGGCTCGATCTTCACGGCCAACACCCGCCTGAACAAGAACCCGGCCCAGTTCCGCACGCTCGACTACGTACGTTCTACCGCCCGCCATCGCAAACTGGGACACTCTGGACACACAGGCTAATGGGCACAGGCTGAGCGCAATGGATACATCCGGGGTGTCGTAAAGGAGATTGTCCACGATTCCGGTCGTGGTGAGTACCTGCGTTGGAAACTGGACACGCAGAGCCTCAGCTGACGAAATTGCGAATAGGCGCTCCTCTCGCCAGGGTTACTTTCCGCAACCCGTACAAGTACAAGCACAACACCGAGACTTTCATCGCCAACGAGGGCATGTACACTGGCCAGGTTAGTCGGAAACGGCCGAGATGGCAGCTGGGGCAATAAACTGACATGCCAAAAGTTCATCTACGCCGGAAAGAACGCCGCGCTCACCATCGGCAACGTCCTCCCCCTCCACTCGGTCCCTGAAGGTACCGTCCTCACCAACGTCGAAGACAAGAACGGTGACCGTGGTGCGCTCGGCCGTACCTCCGGTAACTACGTCACTGTCATTGGCCACAACCCCGATGAGGGCAAGACCCGTGTCAAGCTCCCATCTGGCGCCAAGAAGGTTCTCCCCAGCTCATGCCGTGGTATGGTCGGTATCGTCGCTGGAGGTGGCCGCACAGACAAGCCTCTCATGAAGGCGTCGCGTGCCAAGCACAAGGTATGCAAGATTTTGCCCAAAGATGGAATGCAAGTCACTAACAAACCTAGTTCGCTGCCAAGCGCAACAGCTGGCCCAGGACTCGTGGTGTTGCCATGAACCCCGTCGACCATCCCCACGGTGGTGGTAACCACCAGCATATCGGTAAAGCATCGACCATCTCCAGATACGCCACCCAGGGTCAAAAGGCCGGTCTCATTGCCGCGCGGAGGACAGGTCTGCTCCGTGGTACCCAGAAGACAAAGGACTAGAGTGGTGCTTTGCTATCTGGGCGTGGCGTTGGGCAACGACGGGAACGACGATGATGCGGTCGGTTTTTCTCTCCATACCGCTCTATGCGCGGATGGCCGGGGCGTTCTAACGAAATGGAAACTTCTCGGCAAGCTAGGGCTCTTTCCTACTGTGGCTTGCGTGCATGATAGGTTCTTAGGGAATGTGATTCCGATAAAAATGCATCTGTCTTCACTTCTGATGTGGAATTGTGTGTGATGCTGCTATGAAATTAGCCTACATGATGGCTTGTCACCTGATTTGTTGGTTTGGTAGACTAGTAGTGTCGTATATATGTGACACGATATCAGAAGATGAGATCGGTACACCCAACCATACCCTCTTCTTCTTTCAAGCATCACTCATTTCCACATCCCCATCCCTATCTCCATCCCCATCCCCCCTCCTCTTCCTCCCTTGCCGCTGCCGCTGCCCGCGCAACCGCCACCTCTTTTTCCCTTTTTCCTCTACCTCCTGCCCGCCTTCTTCCCCATCCACTTTCCCTTTCCCTTTCCCATCCCCATCCCCATACCCATCCACCTCTTCCCTCTCTACCTCACTCCCATCCTCACTCTCACTCCCATCATCCACCTCCCACTCCTCTCCATCCCCCTTCTTCTTCCTCCTCGTACAAAAATCCATATCCAACACCCTATAATGTTTACAATCACTCCCCAGCACCACAATGACACGTCGTCCCTTCCTCCCATTTACCACGAGGCGAAGAGGGGTGAAGCGGCCGGTGAAGATGTGGCGGGTGTGGTGTTGGAT
>KE747838.1:297375-310542 GCA_000465215.2 Pyrenophora seminiperda CCB06
GATGGTGAAGGAGGAGGAGGGGGAAGAAGAGGGGGTGTAGGGGAAAGAGAGGATTTTGGTATTGGAAGAAGGAGAGGTGGTCGTGGTCGTGGTCGTGGTGCTGGGTGCATCTTGGGTAGTGGGTTGCGGTTGCTGGAGGAGTACGAGTAGCGCGGTGTCGTCTGCGAATTTTGCGTCTAAGATCTTTGTTTCTGCGCCAAAATCCAGTGTAGCAACGGTATACTCAAGCGTGTTTTTTTTCAGGTTGGTTATCGTAGGCGTGTGGGTGATACGATGGACGTGTAGGACCGATGGATTAGAGGGTGGGGAGACGAGAATGTACGTTGACATGGCATCTTCGTCTGCGGTGGGGGCGGTATCTTCTGCGGTGGTATCTTCTTGAGGTGGTTCTGATGAGGGCTGCACGGGTGGTGGTGGTTAGTTGAAGTGGAGGAATTGGAGAGAGAACCCATACCTCAAACACCATCCTCATATCCAACACCTCGTACTCGCCCTTCTCCCCTTGCTCAAGCACAATGCCCGAATCCATCCGTATATTATCCTCTTGCCACCTACTCACCTGCTTGAGCAAGCCCGTGACACCGGTGCTCAAATGCCCAGCCACATGTTCCAAACAGAGTGCTTCTTCCCTAAACGTCGCGCCTTCCTTTACCAACTCAATCGCCTTCTTCGTATCCTCGTAGCTCGCCTCTTCTCTCGCTTTGGCCTTGGCATCGAGCTGCGCTTCCGGCTGCAAAAAGGGCGCGACATCCGACTTTGTGAGGCCAAATTGTATGTACGCTAGCACCTGCGAGATATCCACACCGGCATCACGCTGCTCCATTTCCGCGCGCGACTGCGAGTCTGGCTCCGTGGCTTCAAAGTCAATGGTGAAGCGGAGCCATTTGCTGAAGCTGTGGAACTGGCGTTTTTCTTCGCTGGCGTACAGCATGGCCGTGTGGGCGACGAGTCGCATCTTCTTCAGCGTCTGCAGCAGCGCTGTAAAGTCTGACAGGGGGCCTGAGAAGATCCAGTCGCGGTCGTGAAAGTGGGCGAGTCCGCGGAGCCGCGATATCAAAATGGAGCAGCGATCGAGTGCCGGGATGAGGTTTTCGTGCAGCAGAGCGAGCAGCGTGGTGAAGGATGTTGAGACGGTGGTGTCCCAGCGTTTGTGACCACCTTCTGCGAGTTCGTCGACGAGCCATTCTTTTACTACGGGGTTGCAGTGGCCGGTGCATGCTACGTGGAAGAGGTTAGTGACGAGGTCACCGAGGCCCTTTTCTTCGAGCGTTTCTTCAATGTTCATCATGAATTTCCGGGGCAGGTCTTGGGCGTGCTTGAAGAAAGCACGGATGCGCTGGAGCGTTTGTGATATGTACAAGAGGAGATTCTGTAGCTGAGATGTCTTTGCCGCGATGAGGTGGAGGTAAATACCTGCCAGAGGTATAAAGGTCAGTGTCAACGGAACATAAGCCAAGCTCTTCTTTGTGAGCGAGGAGCTAAATCTCGTCTCCATCAGGAGGCCATGTGTGCAACTATAGGGGTGACTTGTGTGTAGCAGTGGTGTGCTCAAGACATTCCAGGCTTTTGGTAATTGGACACTGATAGTCCCCAAAGAATCGTAAATGGACGGATGCACGGTCCCGCGATCCGACAGACGGATGAACATGTCAACCGAGTTGTGATCCTTGAGGTGATGCGAGTGCAGCAGTGAGTCAACCTCTACCTGCGAACTAAATGCCCCAGAAGCTGGCTGAGAAACACGCATAAACGGTAGTGCTGGTGGAAGTGGTATCGGCGGAAGTTTTGGCAGCAGCGCCTCCATATCCATCATAGCGAGCTGATCAGGCAGGTCCGGCGCGACATCCAGAGTCTGAAAGTCAGGCTGTCGCTGCAAGAAGTCCTCAAGCATCGTATCATCCTTGAAGGTATCCCAGTCTTCTGTCGTGGGCTGACCAAAGGGGTCCGTCTTTGTAGGCGAGGCACCCTTGTTTCGTTTGAGACCCGTCCGCCTCTTGACAGCTTCGACATTGATAAAGTTCAGGCCCCAGCCCATGCACTTGACCTGTGTTGGCGCCTCATCTCCAACTTCTGGCAATGCCACGTCTTTGTGCGTGACCTTGCCCGTCTCGGCACTGACCAAGTCGGTAGTGCCGTCACTCCAACTAATAGCGATGCTCTTGCCATTGAACTCCCACTGTAGCGCGACAACGCTTAACTCGTCGCTCTTTCTCTTGAAACCAAAAGCTCTTTGTCCATTGATCCTGTAGACGTCCAGATTCTCCTCATCCGTGACTACTGCAATCAGATCCATGGTAGGGCAGTAGGAAATGAGGTGTGAATGGATTGGATGCAGCAGGATCTTCTCCGCCTGCTGCAAGAGCTGGCGCTCTTTGAATGAGCCGGCGGTTGCCATAAGTGCAGAGGTGTGGCCTTGTCGGCCGTTGTTGAAGATACTTTGGGCGTGCGTTCAAGGTGGTGGTTTGTTTGCGCATGCGCGTCCTAGCCCAAAGTTTGGTTAGCGCACTCGCGTTGTCACGTTGCCCATTAATCCGTATACACAATGCACATTGCAAAACATTGAGAAAAACTGTAGTATTAGACGAGGTGTATATGCTGTTCCACGTCATAGTATAGTAATGGAATTAATAGTGGCTGATTCGTTACAAAAGAGACGATACCCTTCCAAGTCATCCATGCTTCTGGGTATAAACATCATGCTCTCATCTTACAAGTACAATCAGTGACCGGCACTTTATCACAAGCGCCTTCTCCCATCCCTTGGGCTCATGCCACAATAAGCGCCTCAAACTCCGCGATGCCATCCAATATAGCCCCAGAAATCAGCCATGCCTCAGGTCGCGCTACAAAGGCCACATGTTCCCCAAGACTCCTCATAATTTACAACCCATCTTTTCTACCGAAGGGATGAGTTCTTTTTCGGTTGTACAGACTCTTTCTGCACTCGCCCCCTGCCTGTTCCGCTCAATCTCCCGTTTATCCTTGCCTCTTCGTCGAAGCTTGTTCGCTTTGTGTTTTGACCGCTTTCTAGGTCATCGTCACTGTCGGCCAAGTCACCAAGCTCGAACTGATTTTCGGCATCGTAGTCGTGCATCAGCGCCCCCCTATCACCAGCGTCCATGTAGCTGGATCTCCTGCTACCACGGGTAATGCCTGTGGATTGTCGCTCAAACAAATCTTCGCTGCGTCGCGATTGCATACTGCGTCTGGTAGGGAAGCCGGAGATGGCGTCTGATGGCGGGCCGTCGGTGAAGCGCGAACCGAGTTGTTTGTTGCCGTTGGGGTCCTCTCGAGAGAGGTTCAAGAGGTATACACCGGAGAAGATGATAAGGAAACCGCACAGGAGCGAGATGGTGTTTACGGCGGAGGTGGTGTTAAAGCCTTGGAAGAGGAGGCATGATGCGACAAGCGTGCATGTAGTGAACGTTACATAGTACAGAGGATTAACACTAAATCGGACGGGTCAGCAATAGAAATGAGGCTGCAGGTTGTGTCGAATCGTACATGTTGGTGGAAAATTGGCTGAGGGCCTTGTTGAAGTAGTTCATCTGCGTGAGGATGCAGCCCACGACCAAGATAACGAAGACATAGGTCGACGGGTGTGTGAACTGGTTGTTACCCGCGAACGTCATCTTGAGCGCAATGCCAAAGGCCTTGATGAACATGATTGAGACGGAGCCGGATGTCGAGCAAATGGAGAGGTAGATGAGCGGATTCTTGCGCCCGTACTTGGGCGCAATTTTGTAGATCATGACGATGCAAAAGACGACGACGAAGGCACAGTAGAAGAGGAAGCCTGAGGCCATGCAGTGTTAGCTCCCGTTTCCAATCTAGCGGAGAAGGCACGCCAAACGTACCAGGTTGGAGGGCAAGATTCAAAATCTCTTCGACCGACTCGACCTCCTTGTCTGGCGGGGCATGGAGAACGATGATGACGGAGCCGATCAGACATATCGCGCAGCCAATCTTGCCAAGCAAACCGAGCTGCTCGTCGAGAAAATAAGAGCCCAGTACCGCACCGATGAGTACTGAGAGGGCTCCAAGTGGGGTTACGAGGATGGCCGGTGCGAATGCATAGGCTGCGAAGTTAAATATCTCGCCGAGTACCACTGGGTCGTATTAGCCACAACTCCAACGTACTCTATAACGCGCCCGCTCACTTGTGGTTATGCCAGCCCACCATACCGGGTTCTGCAGATACCCGAAGCCATCGCCATTAAAACCGTGCTTCTCGATGGAGGCGTTGAGACCCTTCTTGGTAATGACAAAACTCGCGCCGATTGCGAGTGACGAGCTCACGGCCAGCATGAGGCCTACGTATCTGTCATTTCTCGTCAGTTTCCCGACGCTTGTGTACAGCTGTGCAGCTGTGCCGTGTCTCGTGTACGTACTTGTCTTCCACCATGATGCCGCCGAGTGTGTATGTGTGCGTGTGTGCGTCTATGCGACCTGTTTGAGTCTGTGCCTGCCAGGTACTGTCCGGGGTCGCGTTGCCGGTGAGGGTTAAAAGTCAAGTGTGAATGTGCGCGGGCGGTGGTCGGGAGAGCTGCTGGCTGTCAAGCGCTGTGGTGCGTCGTGCGTCGTGCGTCTTGGTGGGCGGGCTATCGATAGCGTGCGCGTCAATCAAGGAAACGAGCCCGTCTAGGAAGCTGGAAGGAGCGATGGGGCGCAGACGCGATGGCGGCGACGGTCGAGATAGGATATGTATGTAGTTGCGATGCGACAGCGGATGTGACGAACGAGCGTCTTTCGCCAAAGTACAGCAGTGATAGGCGACGGCACAGGTCGGGGATGCTTGCGCAGGAAGCGATTCGCGTTTCACCAAACGCTTCTTGTGCCTGTCCAGGGTCCTGCAGAAGAGCGACTGTCGAGCGAATGTAGACCGACCAAATGTTACCAAAGCGAAAGCGAGTGATGTCGAAACAATGAACTGCAAACAAACTCAAATGGAAATAGGGAGGGAATCATGCGACTTGTCAATCGATGCGCACGCAAGGAAAAGCGTTGCTCGATGCCATATCTATCGATAACTCTATCAGCTCCCTGTTCCCAGCTCCCAACAAGGTGGCTGTGTGGCGGTACGCATCACTCGGCCCATCCTGGTTTCACGGCTAAGCTGCGGGCTGGCGTCAAACGCGAGGCCTTCACTTTTTGGACTGGGCCTTCGCAAGTGGTCTCGATCGATGCCTCAGAAACGCCAAGCTTATAGCCTGCCTACTGCGCATCAACCTGCGACGCCTGCAACACACATAGTATACCTAATTCACCCATCTGTCCAGCGTGAACACATTCATAGTTTGCCTACTGCCTCGTGTCAGGACTTCCTGCGACAGCCGGCCTACTATTGAATACGCCCTAATCCGTACTTCGTATTCTAGGGAAGCCCTGCGAGTTTTACACGAGCTTAGGGATTCGTAATCCTAAAATAGCAGCCGCAGGGCGTCGTCATCATGACCCCCGCACAGCACGTGAGGGTAGCCGAGCCGGCAATTGCTGCACACTGACAAAGTTGACTATTACAACGACTTTGTCCAACCATCACCTTATTCATGTCCTAAAGCGTCTGTGTATGGCAACCCTTTTCATTCATTCCTGATTATGCCTCGAACCCTTTTCAAAAGTACCATGAGAAATTCACAAAGCATGGGTATATGGCTCAAAACGCCGTGCAAATCCTACCCTTCCCCGATGTCAGACTCCTTCACCATCCCAGCAAGGACCATCAAACCCCCCTTGAACCACTCCACCTTTCCATATACGCCGAGAAAGAAAGCAATGCCCGAAAAGACTTCCACTTACGTACTTACCTGTGATGACCATGGTTCCTTGGCAAAAATGGTCATCTTCCTTCGGTAATGTGTGCGGCATAGAAGTCGGACCTACTGTTAATACACGTCTAAATCACATCAAATGAGTGTTGGGTCGATGAAGGGGCATAAGGAAAGGTGGTAGTCAGTAGAGCTGAAGCATCTGTAGACTCGGAGGACGGCGGGCCTTTACACCCGGGGGCGCTTGGGGTCTTCGATATAAAAGTCAGTGTCCGGTTTTCGCTTCCGGCATGCATGGCAGAGCGTACCTGGGGAGTTTGTCGCAGCATCGGCTCCGTGTCCAGCCTCGTCAACACGACGCTTTAGTCCTTGAGGGGACTCGTCATTGACATCATTGGACGAGGCCGTCTGAGGGTCTGTCGCCGATGCGCTCCCAGTCTCCTCAGCCACACCGTCCTCTTCGTCTACAGTACCAGCGTTGTCGTGTGGAATGGTCGCACTCTCCTCATCGTACTGGACCGATTCATAGTACGCCGCCCATGCAGTATCAGTTATTTCCTCTAAGGAGTCCGTCTGGCCGTAGTCGACATAGTCTTGGTTAGTATCTCCGGCATCATCACCGGCATAAATGTCGAACTCCGGGTAGGTATCATACGAGGCCTCGTCGATTTTGTCGCCTTCTGGCTCACCATGTTCTGTCTCGGCATCCGGCTCTTCTACAGTGCCAGGGCCAGTCTGCTCAGGGTCTGCGGCAGATTCTTGTACACCCGCATTGGCAGTCTCATCACCTTGGACAGTTGCAGACGATGGCGACGGCTCAGTGGCAAGCGCCTGTTCCACTCGCTTGACAGTTTCAGGCTCCTCATCCTCTTCATCGCTGTAGTCAATGAAATAGTCCGCCTCGTCCTTCAAACGACGGGCTTCCAATTCGGCTTCAGTCGCTGCGGCGGATCGTGACCGCTCTCGCTCAAGCTGAGCTACTGTCGGGCTCAGGTCTGTAGGTATATCAGCGGAGATAGTAATCTCGGGCTCAGGATCTTCGTCATGGTTTGACGCATGCTCTTCGTGAGACACAGAAGGAGCTGGAGCCTCCTCTGTGGCGTACACCTCGATGCTATCATCTTCATATGCACCTTGTGTGCCTTCTCCTTCACCATGGTTCTGCTCGCTGTGATAGGCATCCGATTCAACTTCACCCTGTGTTTGCTCTTCGTGAGATACAGAAGGAGCTGGAGCCTCCTCTGTGTCGTAAACCTCAATGCCATCATCTTCGTCATGGTTTGACGCATGCTCTTCGTGAGACATAAAAGGAGCTGGAGCCTCCTCGGTGTCGTACACCTCGATGCCATCATCTTCGTCATGGTTCGACGCATGCTCTTCGTGAGACATAGAAGGAGCTGGAGCCTCCTCTGTGTCGTACACCTCGATGCCATCATCTTCATATGCACCTTGTGTGTCTTCTCCTTCACCATAGTTCTGCTCGTTGTGATAGGCATCCGATTGAACTCCACTCTGTGCATGCTCTTCCTGAGACGCAGGGTAGGCTGAAGCGTCGTCTGTTTCGTACACCTCGATGTCATCTTCATATGCACCTTGCGTACCGTCTCCTTCATCCTGGTTCTGCTCACTGTGATGGTTACCTGATTGAAATTCACTCTGTGCATGCTCTTGCGCTTGCTCTTGCTCTTCACCGTCTCCTTTTTGTTTGTCTTCTTTTTCCCACTCAGCAGGCTCCTCACTCGGGGCACCCGCGATTCCAACATCAAAGTGTGTCTCGCCTGCAGCTACTGCAGCATCAAAAGCGGTGAAACCAAGACCCTGATCTGCAAACTTTGCAATGTCTGAGAGCAACGTCGCAAAACGAGGTCGGTACACAAGCTTAACATAGAAGGACCCTGGCTCATTGTTGCCATCGCTTGCATGTAGCAGGTGATAGTAGGTCACAAGGCGCTCAAGTGACACGGCGACGCACGCTGTGTTGTCCTCAAAAAGCTGCATGTTCTCGAAGTCTTCGAATTGAAATCCAAGCTCCATCTCGTTTAGCACAGCGTTGCCAAGAGCGGAACGGCATGCGTGGATAAGATCTGATATGCTTGCCTTGGCAAGTGCAATATCTCCAAGGAGCCAGTCACCACTGTTATCGAAATCGTATTGCTTAAAGAGCCATAGCTCAATGCCCTTGTAGTTGATGGTGACGGATGGTAATTCAGACAACTCGTGGCTTTGAGAATCGTGATTTTCAGCAGAGTCATGATGATAGTGCTTCTCATGTGCCGGTTCTTCGTGAGCTGTCTCTCCATCTGCAGGTTCTTCCTGACCTTGCGATGAGACGCCATCATGACCACCATCACCTTGGGTATACTCCTCATATTCATACTGGTCGGCTTCTTGCTCCTTGGAGTTTTGATCATCTAGACCCTGGTTGTATAGGTATGGGCTCTGCGACTTGTTTGAGTTAGACATCATGGCTCGCAGATCAGCCGGTATCTCGTCTTGTTGTTCCTCGGAGTTCTGCATCCAACCTTCCTGGTTCTGTGTCCAGTCTTCCTGATCGTTGGGATCTGCAGTCTGGCCATCTTGTGTCTCTGTCCAGTCTTGCTGCCAGTCAGCTGAGACTTTCTCTTGCTGTTCAGGAGTGTGCTTGGCCTGACCATCTTGAGCTTGCGTCCAGTCTTCTTGAGCTTGCCACTTGACAGTTGTCTCATCCTCTTGCTGTTCAGGAGTGTTCTTGGCCTGGCCATCTTGAGCTTGCCACTTGACAGTTGTCTCATCCTTCTGTTCGATGGAGTGCTTGACTGGTGTGTCTTTGAACTGCCCCCATAGGTGTGTAATGAAAGACGGTGAGCGGTTCTCGAGTTTGTGGTATTCTTCGTCCTCGGTGTAGTCGATCAAATCATCGTCATCGTCGTCGATGGCGGTGTTTAGCTGGGTTGGAGTTACAGTTGTGGCTTCCTCCACAGCAGGCAGCTCGATGTCTGCGCTGCCGTCACCACCATCATCTTCATCTTCTTCGATGACGTCTTCCTGATCAACCATGAAGTCGTCATAGGCATGCTCATCTTGCATCTCACCGGTAGCAGAAGCTGCGTCGTCGAGAGTTACATCATCATCTTGACCATGAGAGGGCGAATGCTCAAAGTCCAACTCGATGTCACCGTCAGTGATGTCGAGGGCGCCGTTGTCAGATTGTAGCTCCATGGCGTCTACACCTGACATGTCGAAGCCAAGGCCAGATGCAGTGTATGTGGGGGGAGCCATTGTGAGAAAGGGGTCGCGGTGGAAGTGTTTGCTGTCAAACGCGTAAAGGCGCGTCACAGCTGGATGCGAACGCCGAAGTGGCAACTGCAAACAGCGGAACAACTGCGCAAAGCTTCTTTACGTGAAAAAAAACGTGCAGCGACAGCTAGAAGAGCATGGCGAGGCTACTCCAATCAGTTTTGCTGTGTGGAAGGCCTTTGCACAATGGGGACCAGGAGGGTTGTCTGTAAATGAGACAAAGAATGCACGGTTGAACTGGCGCACTCGCGCTAAAACGGGGAAGGTGCTTTGCTTCTGCTCGAGGAATCCAGGGATGCAATTTCCGAGTAAGGCTTTTGATTGCGCGTGCGCGAGGCTGTGAGTAAGGAGAAAAGACTGTCGAGCCACAAGCTGGAAGTTGCGAGTGGGGGGTGTTGGGGAGCTTTTATCAAGGGAGCTACCGAGGGAGCTGTAGAGAAATGGCGCTAGATAAATGGCGCTAGGCGCTAGGCAAACACAGGGGCACGTGACTCCAGGTGTCCACTTTGGAACCTCCCTCCAGGTGTTGCGACTGGTGCAAGTGGGCTCTGGAAGCACAACTTGCAGTTTGTCTTCTGGATATATCCCCCGTTACTGTGTCTTGCAGTCTGGTTTGACTGCCACCATCTCCCATCTGACCCTCTGATAAAGACACAGTTGCGTTCCTGTGCAATTCCAGGTTCAATAATATTCCCCGCTGTCCCCATCACCGCGGTCTCGCGTCAAGGACACTGTGGACGCAACTACAAACTTGCAGCACTCTTGCGATAGCTCTAGCAAGCCCGAGTAGAATTGGTCACGATGGTACGATACAGCGCGGGACACCACTGCTCAGACTTGCTTTCTGCAACCCCAAGCTGACCGAGACAGGTTGTCCTCGCAGCTTCGATATGCACAAGAGGCGGCAAGGCAGTTCTCTCGCGCCAATTCCGTGAGATGCAGCGCTCTCGCATTGAAGCCCTCCTCGCATCCTTCCCCAAGCTTGCCGACAGCGGCACCCAGCACACGACGTGCGAACAGGACAACGTACGCTATGTCTACCAACCGCTCGACGAACTATACATGGTCCTGATCACCAACTTGCAATCCAACATCCTGCAAGACATCAACTCGCTGCATCTTTTTGCCCAGGTCGTCTCCTCAATATGCAAGTCTCTCGACGAGCGCGAGATCCTCAAGAATGCCTTTGAGCTTCTTACCGCCTTTGACGAAATTGTCACACTGGGTTACAGGGAGAACTTGACCATGAGCCAGATCAAGACCTTCTTGGACATGGAGTCGCACGAAGAGCGCATTCAGGAGATCATCGCCCGGAATAAGGAACTTGAGGCGTCGGAAGAGCGCAAGCGTCGGGCCAAGCAACTCGAGATGCAGCGCAAGGAGATGTCACGATCACAGCGGGCAGGCGGAGGCATGGGCGGCGGCATGGGGAGCGGCATGGGGAGCGGCATGGGTGGTGGCATGGCCGGTCGCTCGCCCTCATATCCTGCCTTTACTCCAAGCGTGCCTACGACCAACGTCACGGACACGTACGATTCGTATGAAGCCGAGAAAAAAAAGTCTTCCAGCAAGCCACTGGCTTTGGGCAAGAAGGGCATGCAGCTCGGCAAGAAGAACAAGACCAACAACATGTACGAGCAGGTAACCGGCGAACAAGCACCAGCCGAAGAGGAGCCACTTGTCGCTCCCAAGCCATCTGCCCCCGCTGCCGCCATTTCCTCCAGCGCCCGCCCCTCCACCGCAACCGACCGTGAAGCCGTCCACATTACGACCAACGAGACCATCTCCGCACGCCTCGACCGCGAGGGCCTCCTTAAGTCCTTTGAGGTCAAGGGCGAGATGCAGCTCAAGATCGCCGACCCTTCCTTCACACAAGTCAAGCTCGACCTTGTCACTGGCGACACCCGTGGCGCACAACTGATGACGCACCCCAAAGTCGACAAGCTCGTCTTCAAAAACGACAAGGTCATCCAGCTCGCAGACACCACCAAGGGCTTTCCTTCCAACATGGGCATCGGCGTCATGAAGTGGAAACTGAGTCCCCGCCCGGATGACGTTGCTGATCCGCCCATTACTTTCCGCGTCTGGGTCGAGGAGTCGGGAAATATGTACAACATTACTGTTGAGTACGAGCTCACGGGTGGTTCTCCCCTCAAGGATGTTACAGTCACCATTCCGTTTCAGACGGACGAGCCCAACGTGTCGTCCTTTGACGCTGTGTACGAAATGAGTGGTGATGCTTTGGAGTGGAATATTGGTACCGTGGACGATGCGAATACCTCTGGTAGCTTTGAGTTTGAGGCACAGGCGGCGACGGATTCGGACTTTTTCCCCATGAGTGTGAGGTTTAGCAAGGCGAGGCCGTTTGTGGATGTGGATGTAAGTTGCCTACCTACGCTTGTTTGTCATGTGAGATTGTGTGCTAATGTTTGGATACAGGTCTCTTCTGTTACTCTTCTGTCCATGGGTCAGGAGATTAACTTTTCAAAGGATGTCAAGTCTGTGGCGGAGAACTACACTATTTCATAGACGGAGGGGTGGAGTGAAGTAAAGGCGAGGGGGGTAGCTGTCGGGTAGATACGAGTCTGCAATGTATAGTATAGGATGTATACGTTGATGCATGATTCTTGTGTTCTCTTGGGAAAATGTCATGCTGTTTGATGTTTCCATTCCACCTTATCCCCATCTTGTACTTGCCGAGGCTAACCCTGTCAGTTTAATTTCGTCATCAACTTCGTCATATCAACAACAAGGTGAAATTACATCCTTGCGCAAATCACGGCAGTCTAAAAGCTGGATATGAAACTCCCCGTCTTGTTGAGCCAGTGGCCCATTCTCAACTCTCACTTTTTACCAAACATATTCCCATGATGACCGCAAAACCAAAAAACATTGTCATCGTCGGAGGCTCCCTAGGAGGACTTTTGATAGGAGTGGCATTGAAGCGACTGCGAAAAGATCTCAACATCCGCATTTTCGAACGCAACCCAACGCCGCTCCTGCAGGACCAAGGTGCCGGCGTGGTCGCAGGCCCAGATGTCCAGAAGTTCTTCCAGGCACACGACCGAACCCAAACGCCCTTGACAGTTCCAAGCCACCAGCGACTCTACCTTGACAAGACTGGCGAGATAATCAGCCGGCACGACCAAGAGCAACAGATGACGAGTTGGGACCTGCTATACCACCTCCTACGCACCAATTACGACGGTACAGAAACGTCTTATGCCCAGGTACCGGATTCACAGGACGGAGAGGGCAGTACACTGTACTCCTACGGCAGCACAGTAACGGATATCACCGTGCCACCGTCCTCCTCCTCCACTCAACCAGACTTTTCAACCCCCATAACCCTCACCATCCACCACCCATCCGGCCCTCCCTCAACAACCACCACCGACCTCGTCATCGCCGCCGACGGACCCAGCTCCACAATCCGCACAAGATACTTCCCAGACATACAACGTACCTACGCCGGCTACGTCGCCTGGCGCGGAACCGTCCCAGAAAGCTTCATCTCCACCTCCTCCCGCGACATCTTCCTCGAAAAATTCTCCTTCTTCCACACCCCCCACCACCAAATACTAGCGTACACCATACCAGGCGCGCACGGCACCACCACGCCAGGCAAGCGTCTTGTAAACTGGGTATGGTACGCCAACTACGACGCCGACTCGCCTGAGCACATCGAGCTCATGACGGACAACACGGGAAAGAGACACCACATCACCCTCCCACCCGGCGGTATCAGCGCATCTATCTGGGCCCAACAAAAAGAAAAAGCCAGACTGATCCTACCACCCCAATTTGCAGAACTGGTCTGCAAGACCGACGTTCCTTTTATCCAAGCCATCACCGATGTTATTGCGCCGTCTGCTTTGCTTGAGGGAGGGAGAGTGGTTTTGCTGGGAGATGCGTTGGCGGGGTTGAGGCCGCATACGGCTGCTAGTACGAATCAGGCGGCGTTGGATGCGTTGGGGCTTGCTGGGGCTGTTGAAAGGTTGGTTGAGGGAGGGGGAGGTGGTGGGGGGATGCAGGTATTGAGGGAATGGGAGGAGGAGGTTGTGGAGTATGCGAGGGGTATGCAGAGACGGGGGGTGAGATGGGGGATAGGAGTCAGTTTGGG
>KE747838.1:311237-328282 GCA_000465215.2 Pyrenophora seminiperda CCB06
GGGGGAAAATGGGGGGGTGTGTGAGAAAGGTTGTGAGGGAGAAGATGATAGGAGAGGAGGTTGTTTGAGAGAAGGTGAGGTTTAGATGGATGGATAGATGGATAGATGGATAGATGGATAGATGGATAGATGGATAGATGGATACAAAGAATCGAAAACCCCCCATCATCCAAGCCATATCTTTCATATATAAACACTCAGAATACAAGAGCCAGCCCCCACTATTCACATACATCTATATACAGTACATCTCCTTAACCTCCCTTCGACCTTCTACCCACCCACCCATCAAACAACCGCCTCACCCAAAAAGCCAAAATCCGCCATGAGCGCATTCACCGCCCCAACTCCGCTTTCCCTCTCCACGTCCCCCGCCTCCGCTAGACTGGTTTTACTAAGCACCGCCTCGTCGGTAGGGAGACTATACTGAAACGAAGACGAGAGGCCAAAGCACGCTGCTTGGCGGCGGCTCGAGCGACACGACGAAGACGACGTGTGTGAAAAGGCCGTGTTGAGGGCCGGGGAAAAGAGGTCGGAGCCAAAGGTTGAGATGCGGAGTTCGGAGAGTTGCGGGGGTGTGGACGACAGGGAGAGGTGATGGGGATGGGGGTGTGAGTCGGAATCAGAGTCCGAGGCAGCTTCTTCTTCTTCTTCTTCTTCTTCGTGGTCGAGATCGTCCGTGTCGGCAATCATGTTTTGCATTTCGGGGACGGAGGCGTGCTTGGTTTCGTACGAGTAGTGTATCAAGAGACCGCCTTGGCAATTGGAAGTATCGCTGTCGTTGCTGGTAAAGGAGCTAAAGGTCGGGGACGATACGGGGCCCTGCTCGTCGTCGTCGTCGTCTTCGTCGTCAGAAGCTTGGGGGCTGTGGACCATGGATGCGTTGGTCCAGGTGGAGAAGTGGCTGCGTGCCTTCATTGAGAATTGAATGCTGAGGCGGTCGAGACACTCGTCGTCGTCTCCTTCCTCGACCTCCTCGACTGCATCTTCTACTACAGGTAGGTCTGTTGTCGGGCTGGTGCACGCATAGAGTGGGGCAGGAACCAGGTAGCGAGGTAGTGGCGGAAGCTCCTTGTCAAGGGGCAACTCTTCCGGCCTGCAGCGGTTGCTATATCGTGAGGTAGGTCGTGCATCGGAAGTTGGTGCGCCAAGAGTGACTGTCGGCCGCGACAGGGTGGGGGCAGAGGGAGTGTCGTCCTCAACCACACGATCCTGATCCTGGGCTGAAAACTCGTGTGCCTTGGGCGACGAAAGCCAAGGGTCATTAGAGAAGAGGTAATGTCGTGTGCGTCTTGTGTCGGCCGAGTTGGCACGATAGCGATTCTGCCCGATTTTGAACTCGCTCGTGACGAGTGTGGAGGGAGACTGGGATCGACGTCGATTATTACGGCGCTCTGCGACCGTTGGCAGCTTTGCAGGCGCAAATAGAGAATCTCTATCGGCATCGACAGGATGCGATGCCAAGGGGGAAAATTCTCTCCTTATTCTCGGTACCGAGCGTACATTTGTAGCTGCCTCTGTCTCCCGGATTGCCTCAATTGAGGGTCGATATACCGAAAGCGGAATGAGATTAAGATCTTCTCCGCCGCTAACGAGCACGGGCGAGCTGATCTCCAACGCTCTGTTCTTGGACCCGCAGCGATTTCTCGATGCGGCACGTTTGGACGCTAATTTTCCTTTGAGCTGCTTGAAGTCTGGGAAAAGGGGAGTCGAGGGTAAATAGGGCGATGCCGACGCACTTCGAGCATGGCGCGGTACGTGGGGGTTTAGCAGATCGTGAGTAGGTGCAAGGGTGGCAGATCTCGGAGTCCAAGGCGAGGGCATGGGCATTGGGGATAGCTCAGCAGCGGCATGCTCAGGTGGACAAGGTAAAGGCTTTAGTGACTTGGGCGGTACTGGTGTGCGATACCTATCTTGAGGATTCCGTGTGAAGGGGCAAGTAGTATCAGACGTAGTGCGATGGTGACTTTCCCGGGGTACATCCAAAACATTAAGCCTTTGACCAGGCAGAAGAGGACAAAAGGTTGTCGACTCCTCGGCGGGGTTATGGCGTTCCTCATCTTCGTCGACCTTGTACTGTAGCAGGTCAGTATTTGTAGGGTCATCAGTGAAACAAGGGACATACGTAGTACCAGTAAGTGCCGCCCATCTTCAACGGACCGTCCCGCTTAGCTATTTGCTGTTGCAAATCGCCGTCACAGACAATGTCGGAAAAGGTGAAGCAGCCCTTCCAGATGTTACAGCCGCCGCGTGAGTCGAGCTGTAGTGAATAAGGTCGCGAGAAGTTGTCCCAGGATCCAAGTAATGAAACACAACGAAGTGCTGTCGGGCAGTGACTGATTACGAGAATGAGTGGAAGGTCTAAAGGTAAGCGGCGCAGAGGGGGTAGACATACAACAAGAAGGTGTGGAGCGTAGTGTTGTCCATGGCCACGTTATCGGGTTAACCTAAGCTGATAACAGCAAGGACTGGCAGCTTTGAAGCGCGTATGCGTGCGTCTAAGCCCGGGCCCGCGGTCTGATGTGTCGCATAGAAAGGCAGTAGGCTCGCGGGTGTCAAATATAGTAGTGCATGCAGAGGATTGAGTTGTTTGTATCAGCCTGCGCCTTCCGGATGGGGCCACGGCAGAGAAAAGTGCGGAAAAACAGAACCAAGGCGTCAAGCGATTGGCACGGTGTTGCAAGCGTTTGGCAGAGCGGTGAAACTGAGCCCGGTAGCTGGTATGTACGGTTATGGCGAGGCTGACCAGGGATGATGTAACTGGAGAAATGGATCCGGTCGGAGAAATCCTGAAGCAAATAACAGCTGGATGTTTATGCAGGCTTGTCGCCGACAGATGACCAATGCGGAAGTGTGGGGATGGAGTGTCAGGCAGTGTCAAGTTGTGGTGGTACACGATTGGTGGGGTTGACGCCGGGATGTGGGTGAAGATGTTGGATATGGAGTTGAAAAGGCAGCGGGCCGGCGCTTAGAATGGATGATGAAAGTTGCTGAGATGCCGGCTATCTGAAACACGGTATTGGAAGGGGAAGTGGGAAGGGGGGTCCAAAAAGCAAGTGAGTTTACTGGGTAACGGGGGGGGTGAGAAGGAAAGAAAGCAAATAGAAAGATGGGGTCGCCGGTCAGAAATGTCGTTCGTGCTAGTAATGCTAGTATGGCAGGAACCAAGCGGATAGCAGTTGCTGGCGCCTGCTTGGTATAGGTAGTAGGTAGGGAAGGAGGGTCGAGGACAAAGGTTGGAAGACGCATTTGGGGTCGCTGGTAATGCCAAACACGCCATATGCGGCTTGCATTGTGGAGCTTATGTCACGAGCGACTCTCGTTGGCCGTAGGCGGTAGTCGGTGGGCGGAGAGGGAACCTTTCAGCTCCCTTCATTTCCTCAGCCGACCGAGTCGATTTGAATGCGACTCCGGGACCCAGCTGGGGGGGACCGATGCACTCACTGTATGGGACCCAAGCCTTAGCTTAGTCTCTGCCCACCGCCGTGGCTCGTGGCTGGCCCCCCCGGCTTGAATGCGGCCTTGTCAGTCTCATGGAGAACGATACAGCGGAGACGGCAGCGCAGGGAAAGGTCGGCACTTTGTTTTCTTGCGCGGAGGCTGCGAAAGTCAGATCGCATCGTGGCTGTTTGGTAGTTGGGTCCCCCTGCACCGAGCTCGCCAACCGCATGCCAGATGTGGCAGCACGAGTCGATGGGAGAGCGCGCGGTTACGCGACTAGGCGCCACAGGCAAACTTGATTCGCCCGCCCCTGACACGATCGCCAGGTGACGCCGGGCGAGCGTGAAAGGGCCGCCCACTGACGGCTCACCTTTCCCCCACGACGCTTTATGCGCCAAGCATCTTTTATCGCCATAGCTGTGGTGCATGTCGTCGGGCGTGCACCAATGCATTAGTAGGCGTTCCTGTATTGCTTGGGTACAAGACGATGTGATGCATGACGTCTCGCATCTACAGTATACAGTAGGTGTAGGAGTAGTAGACTTCACTCTAGGTGTTTGGTTGTGCCAACTCTCGACACTCGGAACGACGACCCCCACCAGGCGTCCTCGTGGAGACTGCAAACAAACTTTTGCTCACAACATCACCACAATGTACCACCACCACCACGATAATGAGGCCTGCCCCTTGCTTCAAGGCAAGCCATTTTCAGCCAGCCAGCCAGCCAGCATCGCTGGTGAGGGCGACACTGCAACCGTGACTGTGCCTTGGATGCCTTACTCCCTGCTCCGACTGGTAGGTACCTGCCACCTGCTACGCCTGCGCCGCCATCACGATCGGGATCAGCCGCCGACTTTCCACCACGCGAACGAAACTTGCTTTTCTCCGCCTTGACGCCTGTTCCGTGGGCCCACGCAAATAGATTGATATTGCAATTTTACTTTTGCAATCACAACAACATCAACGCCAATAGCAACGCTTGCGTGTGAACGCTCAGCTCCCCGCTTTCTTTTTTGGACCAGTAATGCAGCGTCTGAGGTGAGCGGGAGCGACCCAGATCGAATAAGCAGCAAAATAACAAGGGTCAAAGCCGGTATGTATCATCGCATGAAGGAAGCTGTGGCACGTCATCTTAACCAGTTGTGCCAAATGCAAAACTGAGCACGTGTGACATTTTCCCGTGGGCTCCACTATTCTACAGCTAACCACCTTCTTGCCCTTACTGAAAACTCGTCTCAAGTAGTGCCGGCTTTCGGTCCTCAAGATCCAACATCATCTGTCCAAACAAGCCGTTTGCCCATGAAAACCACTGCCTCGTCCAGTCGCTCTGGTTGAAGCTATTGATGCTCTCGTGGATCAGGCCCAAGCCATCGGTACTACCCACTATATGCGCTAGCTCATTGACAATTTCGTCATCGTCGTCACTCGTCAGGATGCGCACAATCGAAGCCATGGGCCATGCCATACCCGGTCCCTGATGCGGTCCTCCGATTGCGCTGATGACAGGTCCTCGCATGTAATAGGGGTTCGTTGCGCTGAGAACGAGACTGCGCGTGTTGGCGTACGTGTCAGCGTTGACTGCGTACTTGAAAAACGGCGCGCCGAGCAGGCTGGGAAGGTTGGCATCGTCCATGATGGTTCGCCCGCCAAAGCCGTCAATCTCAAACGCATAGATTTTGCCATGTGTCGCGTGCTCCACTGTTCCGTGCGTCTCAATCGCCTGGTGCAACGACTCGGAGAGGGCTGACATTCTTTGGGCGAGTGCCGCAGAGTTGGGAACGCTGCCAAGCTGTGACATTATCTTTGCAGTCTGTGCCAGGTACGAACTAAACATCATGTTGGCGGGTATGAAAAGCTGGAAAATGGTAGCATCGTCGCTTGGCCTGAAGCCGCTCCGGATGAGTCCTGTGCCGTTGGCAACCGGGTTTCCAAGTCCGTCATTCGCAAACGTCTCTGTTGCCCGCGTAGTAGTTCGCTCGAATGTATACGGGCTCTTCAGGACCGCTCCATCCGCGCCATACGTTGGCAGCATCATGTCGTCAGCGACGTCCAAGATTGCTTCGACGGCCTGGGCCCACTTGAATTTCCCAAAGAACTCGACATCTCCCGTAGCATTGTAATAATCGGCCGAGATTTGCAAAAACGCGGCGAGTGAGTCGAGCTCATACTTGCACTCAAATACACTGGCGTTGGAGTATTTTGGAAACACACTGTCCGTGGCCGCGTAATCGTTTGCTGCTGGAGCAATTCCGCTTTCGACTGGGGCCTGAAATGAGTTGCAATATGGCGAAGTGAGCAGGTACCGCGCCTGCAGATTGATGACCCCACGGTACAGACTAGCAATCGAGTTTGCATCGCTGCTCGCATTCAGAAGTGGCAGATAGCTTTGCATCTGGTTGGACGAGTCACGCAACCACATTGCGTTGATGTCGCCGGTGATGACAAACGTCAGTTCCTCTGCCGCGTTATCAGCCGCATATCCCTTCCACTTGATGGCCGTGTCGAGCGTATTTGGATATGCATTTTGAAAGAGGCGGTATAGATCTGGATCCTTTATGACACCTTGCATGCGAGTGACGGTATCCTCAAGGCCCTGAGATTTGAACGTCCGACATTCTTCCGACGGTCGTTGGTAGGCGAGCTTGTATTTTCCAGACGTGAGAGGCTCATGCACCGCTTTCGCGTAGTCAATGTATTCTGGACACGCTGCTGAGGCGAGCAGTGGCAGGTTCAAGGCCGCGCCTAGCATCAGAGGACTGCTGCGCATATTGTCGGTAGGGAATGGACCGAGCTCAAAATGCGAAGGGGGGGATCGTGGAGAGGCAAGCTACAATAGCGACAAAGGCCCTGGAGTACGAAGTATATACAGGCAGTTTTGCCGGCCCCTGAGTATCTCATGATCGCCTGGTGGCTTTGCTCCTACCCGTCTTTTGCCTTTTCTGTGCAAATACCCCGCTTGAGCATATCTTGATCTTACTCCAGACTCCAGGGCTTGGCGACGGATGCAACCTGCCATGAAGCTATCGGACGGTACCATGACGTCTGGCGTCATTTTGCTTGTTGGCGGACCGAATCGTAGCAACGGTCGGAAGCATCTGGGGTGCTAGTAGTAGACTAGTCCGGCTCACCGAGGGCGAACAAAGTCCGTCAGATGACTCCAATTGACTCCAATGTGGTGGGGATCGTCGAGAGTTTGCCATGTGGTTGGGGGTTGACCGATGTGCGGGGCTACAGATGTGGAAGGTGTCAAGCCATGTCACTGTGCCGCACATGAGACCAGAGAACGCTGTGTAAGTCTGGGGACACAAGTTCGTGACGATTTGCATGTAGAAGAAGTAGAATGAGGTAAATATTGCCTAGAGGAGGGGACCGGGATGCCGGATAGCGACTACGACAGGTTAGCGCGCCAGCCCCCCCAGATAAACCTCCGAGCTGGTCCTCTCCTGTTTTCTCTCGAGCCTCTCACTGGAGTTTCTCTAGACAGCTACAAACACATATTTTCTGTACCATCCGCTGCCAAGATATCCGTCACAACTTAAGGACCTCGTGGGAATTTTGAAGGTAGAATACGCTGAGTGGAAACAGAAACGCCACAAGGGTACAGAACAGCTCACCCCTCAAATCGTACAAGACCACGCGAGTACTGGCTTGATTTACCCACGTGGTATCCTATACCAAGCCCATCGTTCGCACCAATTTTTTCGGATGCGCCCGGAAAGCTGGTGGTGAGAGAGACCCTGCACTTTGGCTTTGCTGAGCTCAGCTGCTTTTTGCAGATGAAAACTTTGTTTGAGCACCACTGCTGGAAAAAGAATATCGACAAGATTCCTGACAAGCTTAGTTGACCGTATTGCTCAAATTGCCATGGAACGCGAAACACAAAGATGCAGTTTGCGCATATTCCGACATGATTGCCCCGAGTGGTTTGCCTTGTACGGAGTAGAAAAGGCGGTCGATCAGGGGCACACGGTCCGAATATCTGTATAACAATTACAGGCCAAGGACCGACATATCCGATCTCACCTGCGTTCGGTCATGAACTCTAGTACAAACGACTGCAACGTCTTTCGCTCTGTACATGGAGTACTCGTCGTTTGGACTCCTTGCGGTGGGTTTTTCCAACGGCTAGCAACTGTTCCGGTCACAGAACGGTTTTGTGAAAGACCGAAAGCGAAAAACTTTTGAGAGGATTTAGTTTCAACCCGACATACCCTACGACTTGCTCTTTCGACACCCTGCACATGGCGTGGAGCGGGCTACGGGAGGTATTCGCGTTGCTGTCAAGACTTGAGATTCTCGAACAGCTTCGTGGTAGCGAGCTATGCGACTGCGCCTTTCAAGTTAATATCTCGATGGATTTTCCGTTGGTCACGCAATCATGTGCGCATCAGAGACCCAGGTCAGGTCCTGTCGCACACTTTGTTTGAAATCCTCCCCAACAAAAAGGTCACCGGTACCTTCTAACTTGACGCGCTTGGCTAAACCCATAACGAACAGGCAGCTGCAACTTTTCACACAAGGAAAGAAAGAACTGGAACTGAGTTTCAATGGCCAAATGGGCAAACCCGCACGAGTGGATTGGGAACATGGCTACAAAACGCAATCGTCGCTTTCTATAAAGTCAACTAATTACCCCAGCCTCGCGCAATTCAGATGCCCCCTTCTCTCAACTTCTTCTCGTGGACTCGAACACCCCTCCGCTGTTATGGTACAAAAGTCCCTGTCGGTTGCGTTTGGTTGGGGGGCCTCCTCCTATCCCCACATGCCCACACACACATCTCTACGACCCTCTAAGGTCCGATGATGGAGATGGGAACACCGAATACGGCGGATAAAAAGGGTTGGTTGACTTTGTTGGTATACTGATAAAGAAGAAGAAAACGTCCTCTCTTTAACGGTATTCCTATGAAGCTTTGTCGCGGGAAAACCAGTCTAACGCAGCTTGCAAGAAAACATAATAGTCGGGATTTGTGTTGTCGTCATTTGATGATGATGATGCGTAGCGATGCTCGGATGGATGCACCGCACGCTTGTTCAAGTCGTCCTGCGCCCGCCCGCATGCAACCGCCAACGCACCGCCGTGTTAAAGTTTTTTTTCGTGAGTCTTCGTAAAGGGGTTGGGTATAAAGTCTGGGTATGTTTGGTTCATCCATACGTGGTGTTGGAAGCACTTTTGCGGACAGTCAGATCAGGGTGCGCTTTGATCGGACACGGGCGTAGGGGCATCGACTTACCTTGGACTTATCGGCGCGTGATTAAGATAACCGTTTGGATACTGCGGACCTCTCATGGCCAGGTTGGGGAGTTTGCTAAAAGTCCGCTCTCGCACTTCCCTCATATACGCGTCTTGCTCCGCCGATCGATTGAAGCGAGAATCATCTTCGGGGTCGCCGCCGTAGAAGCGAAAGATGGCGAAGCCGCAGCACACGAGCCCGCCTGCACCGAGGATGACGAGGAAAATGATCAGACTGGGCGCGATTTCAAAGCCCATGTTGTCTCTTTTGTGGAGGAACATGGTGGTTGCAGCGGGAGGCAGGGCGAAGGGTGGCATGACGTTGTTGTGTTGTGTGATACAAAATGTGTGTTTGTGTGACGATACAAAGCGATAAGTTATTTTGCGCTGGTTGCGGCTGGTTGCGGAAGTTTGTGTCGGTTCGCAAACGGGTGGGATGGAAAGGGAAGAGTATGTGAAATGGGCGGATGGTCCGGAAGATGATGCTACAGTGTCCCAAAAGCTCCGGAGCGAATGACAAGAGTCGTTGCTTACGTCTGCTGATAAAAAAAAAAGTGTCAAAGTGATATGATGCGGCAAACGTTCCAACAAGGGAGAAGAAGCCAGCCAGCCAGCAACACGACACACCTACCCAGCGCGCCGCAGCCTATATAACTTGCTGTGGCCGCTGTTCGTATCGGGAACCCGCAAGGTTTGTCAAATCGTGTTGCCCTTTCACCTGCTGCGAACGGGTCTGCCCAATGGGGCGCTAGCAGCATGCGACCATTCACCACGTCATTGGTTGAAATGGCTAGTTTCACGTGCTTTGCGGCCGCTACCCCACCATGGGACCACGCCATGGGAACAAACGATACGCGCATCCTGTTGGCCTCAGGAACGCGTAATGCTTCACCCTCTCTCCTGCGTGTTTACGTGCGTGGAAAGACCTTGCCCGGGCAACACCGGAGTGGCTATGCACGACGACGGACGAGCAGCGGCCCTTGACCTTGTTGTGCTTGGGGTGCTTGGAGGGGAAGGAAGGCTCGGAAATGCTTGGAACCTCCGCTTGACTTTGTTCGACCGTCCGCCCCCTTCCCCCCGAGCTGACGGGCAGGGCAGGGCACACAGCAAGATACAAAAGCCGCTGATGCACCATTCAAAACGGTTGGTGTCTTGTTGCAGACCTTTTTTACTCAGCAGGGTGGGCTGACGCGTCGTCGCCTCAGATGTGCCAAGCCATCAAAGGAAAACCCCACCAAGCAACACAGCACAGCCGCTCAGGGCAACGAGAGAACCAGAACCACATTTTCCACCCCACACCCATTGATCATGATGCGACATGCTATGACGCAAACTTCTCCGCTGCCTTGGCCTCTATCCTGGGCTTCTTGGGGTGAAAGTCGGTCAAATTTAGCAGTTCTTGTCTTGTCTTGTCTCATCTCATCCCCTAGTCACGTGTCGATGCATGTACGCCTCGTCTTGTTGTCTCGTGTAAGCCCGTTTCTCTTTTCTAGCGGGTTCCATGGCACCTGTCCGTTTCATCTAAGCGGCGTGCGCTATGTAAAACCGTCAGCACACCCAAAAACAAACATAGCATAGCCTAGTTGCCGTCTTGACATATGATTACTCATAGCTCATTCATCCTCTCCCAAGTACCTTGGCTTTTGACTTGTTTTCGTGGATTTGACCACGTGCAGCGCTCTCAGGTCCCTCTCGTCCGACTTGATGATGATGAGGCGCGTATTCCAAGCGAAGAGCTCGTATGGTTTCGTTCCTTTTTTTCACATCTTGGATCCTGGAGCTAATGGGCTTTTACCCCGCGCGCGGGAGAGCGTGCGACGAATCGTTGTTGAAGTATGCAAGCCACGAAGAGCACGACGAGTAGCAGTGCATGACCATACGGCCGTAGACATTCGATCGCAGTTCGCACGCATTATATCCACGGTCCAAAAAAGCTCGTGACGAATCAATCAGTTGGTTATTAACAGACGAGCAGGCTAGGGGTTGTATTGCGGCTTCTGGGATATTTGGTGCACACTGCTTCGGGGGCGTCATGGATCTAGACGCAGACCGTCAGCATCTTGCTATAATAATATACAACGAAAAAACCTAACGATCGGACAAGTTTCACTGGGCCACTTGGAAATATTGTTTCACCACCACCACCATCACAAGGCTGCTGGCATAGCCACCGTCAAACCGCCATGGCTGCTGATAACGGCAACCTCGGCGCACCACCACCGACACTCCATTGGACAAGAACTCTCCTGAGTCTTTTATTCGCGCGTGAAGGCTATGCTCATATCTAGGTCGTTCTTTTTCTTTTTGCAAGCGAGAGGAGCCGGTGACTGCCGGCCGCTCGCGAACAATGTAATTGATATTCATATCAGTTCGGCCCTCATTTGATCCTCCTGTTTTTGGTCAATCAACAGGAAATTGCGAAAGAGCGAAAAACAGCTGCCCAAGAATCGAAACGTTTGGCAAAAAAAGACAGGTCATGCCAACCTAAAGAGCTTGGGAAATCTGGGCAAATAAGATTTGGAAGATCTTGGTAGAACACGTTACCCGATTCGACAAAAGGCCAACTTTCTGCTGCTTCCGCTTAACAAAGAGAAATATTATCAGGGACCGGTTTTTAGAAATGGGGATATATCACACTCGTGGTAAAGATGGGGCGCTTATGCACTCCTTCTCCCCCCTCCCCCTCGAGAAAACAAAACTGTACGATTTTTGTTCCCTCTATGGTTGGCCCCTCCCAGCGTTTTCATGCAAACCTCAGCCTTGCTGACATGAGGGGGGCATCGGTATATCGGAGTACATATGTACCAAGGACAAAGTTCGGTCTGGCCGGTCCGCCCATTTCAATCTAAATTGATATTTACCCGAAGCGAGCGGCTTTTACGCTAAACGGGTATAGCCGCCCAATGATGAGTTGTGAGGAGAACTCCGCCGCCTTTGCTACACACGCTGGTCTACGTCAGTTGGCGGTTTGGTTGACCCCGTGGGGTAAGTGTCACGCTACACACACCTGCACCGGTAGTTTTGGTGGTTTTCTTTTGCAGATTTAGACCGTTCAGCCGGCTTCTGTCGTGTGTTGCCGGGAAACTATACCTACAACCAGGAATTTCCGTAGGTAAAGCCGTACTCCCTGGAGAGAGAAATATTGTTTTCAAAGGATTCCGTGTGTCCTCAAGTTGATGAATGTTCGCCCAGGTTTCTAGCGTACATATATCAAAGAAAGACACTAAAAAGTTCTTGTCCGCCGAGGAACTGGGCCCTCTATCCTGGCTTCCCAGGTGCCGAAGTTATATTACCCCAGTCCCGCCATCTGTTCACGGTAAATGCCAGCAAAACACTCACTTCAACTTATATTAAAAATCCGGCGCTATTTCCCTTCCCACATCCACGTGAACCGGCCATATCGGCCCAACACCCAGGTCCCATGGGAAACCAAGGTTCTTGACGAAACAGTTAGCGAACACAAAAGTGGCAGGCGTGAGGCTGAAACCGGGTAGAGGGATTGTATATACCGGTGAATAAGAAAAAATTGATTGGAAGGATTTGCTCGCCGTGGCTTCGTGGCGTGTGTGTATGTGGTAGAAACCGGGTTCAGGGAGGGGGAAGGGGGGGATGTTTAGATGAACTGGTTTGATTGAACCAAGCCACGTGGGTTGGATTGGGTTGAACCTTTTGCATGTTAGGTGGATGGGGTATGGAGTCGTTATAAGGAGGGGTGGGTATATAAGAAGGGGGGGTTTGTGATAGCTCGTTCATAAGAACAACTCAACAACAGGCGGGTTTAAGCACATTTCTTCTTCCCTTTCTAAGAGTCTACTCTTGTTTCTTTACTACACTCCCTCTTACACACAAACACACAAACACACAAACACACACACTTTCTCCCTCTACTCCTCCTATTTCAAACCGCTCCATCCATCCATCACCATGCTCCCCCCTCCTCCTCCCCCTCCTCCTCACGCCCGGCCTCGTCGCCGCCCACGGGCACGTCGAATCCGTCATCGTAGGCAGCACCAAATACCAAGGCTGGAACGCCGCCTTCAAATACCAAACCCCCATCCCCCCCACCGTCGGCTGGCAAGCCGACAACCTCGACAACGGCTTCGTCACCCCCGACGCCTTCTCCACCTCCGCCATCATCTGCCACAAGTCGGGAAAATCAAACAACGCCTCCGTCCCCGTCGTACCCGGCGACACAGCCACCTTTGTCTGGGACACCTGGCCCGCCACGCACGTCGGCCCCGTGCAAGAATACATGGCCGACTGCGGCGCCTCGTGCGACACGGTCGACCCGGCCAGTCTGCGCTGGGTCAAGATTTCCTCGGCTGCCTGGAAATCAGGGAGTAACCCTGGGACGTGGGCGACGGACGATCTCATCAAGAATAAGTTTAGCTGGAACGTCAAGATTCCTAATGTGGCGCCGGGGAATTATGTGGTTAGGCATGAGATTATCGCGTTGCATGCGGCGAGTAGTGTGGGTGGTGCGCAGGCGTATCCGCAGTGTGTTAATTTCAAGGTTGGGGGGAGTGGGTCGGGGAAGTTGAGTGGGGGGGTGGCGGCGACGGGCTTTTATAAGGTGAGTTCTGTTTATCTGGCTGGCTGGCTTGAGGAGTGTGTGTGTGTGTGCTAACCAAGTGTGATCTTTAGGCTACTGACCCTGGTATCCTGTTCAATGTTTATTCTGCTTTTACGAGCTACATTACGCCTGGGCCTGCGCTTACCAAGTTCGCCAAAAGACATGCTCGGGATATTGAGAACTAGACGGATTTAATTTGGTTCTTCAGGTGGTGGTGGTTTGGTATATTATATCACTGGAGAAGAAGATGCTTCATGGGAGGGTGGGCGAGCTGTTGGCAACGGGGGTGGGCAAGAGGCAAGGTGCCTTTTCTTTTCGTGTTGATATTCTTTTTTGAAGATGAGGGGTTCATGTGATGGAGGGACCTGTGTATTGGATAGTTCTTCTTGTATATAGAGTTAACGTAAGAGTTTTGCATTTGCAGTGTTGTTTTCTTAAGCATACCTAACCATTGCGCATAGCAAGTGAATTGCTGCTTTAGGGCAACATAACGTCGGGGGGAAATTTACAATGTAGCAATTCGCATATAGCTTGATAAGGTAGTAGCAAAATCATTGATTCACAGTGATTTACTTTGGGTTGTCGTGTGTTTTGAAAGTCCTACACATTTCTCTGCGATATCAGACGCTACTTTCTCTACGTGGGAACTTTAAGTGTGCAGAGATGATAGATATTATTCTATACCACTTATTTGCATCGAACATTATACTTTGTAAGAGTGCTTATGATGCACTCGGTCCATCTACTCTCTACTCTCTTGGTAGTGGTGGTAGGTACATGTCAGCTATACTTATATCAGACATAGGGTTAACACCAAGCCTCATGGTTACATGACATACACTTCTCAACCCTATGAAGAGATGCTTAGATCCGCCTACTGCAAAGCTCTTTCGTAGTGAAAGGTCCAATTCACTCGTTCCTAGAAACGTACACAGCACTGTGCGGCTGCTACACTATGACACAACAACAACCTCTACCGTCTAGCAGTGAAAGACTTATGTAAACACAGTGCTGCCAGGCAATGAATTGGAAATTAACTCTAGGTCGCGTTCCCTAGGTATACAAAAGCTCCCCTCCAGGAAGGAGAAGAACTTTTCAAAACACCAACACATCAACTGATTCAACCAGAGCACAATCTGGGAGAATCAACCATTGGAAGGATACTTTCAGAGAGTACGAAAAACAACACCAATCTTCCCTACGACAAATCAGATTGGACTAGTTATGCAGTCTTCCACTGAGCCCGAACCGTCTTTTGACGACCTGGAGCGTGCCTTTGCCGCAGCAGATGCCGAAGCCTTTGGGGAGGTGGATATGCAAGATGTTTCCCCCGAGGAGAGCCGGGCCTACTACACTGAAGCGCAGCTAGACTGGCTCCTGTTCGAAGGTGATGCTGAAGCCCTCAAAGCAGCAACCGCCACGATGCTCGAAACCATGGGACTATCAAACACTTCCACGAACGAGCTTCCCGGTCTCAAAGAGGAAGAAGCCCCCATCCACCCCCCACCGAACCCGGCCCATCCACCATCATAGTCCCCGGTACCCCCCTTCGCCGCCCCCTTCACCCACTCCATAATCCACTCCGACCTCCTCCGCTGCTACTCCAGCACCCCCCTCCACCCCCACGACCTCGACTTCTTCGCCTCAGAATTCATCCGCGCCCTCCGCTTCATGAAAGTCAAGCAGCGCTGGCACCAGCTCGCCTACCCAGACTGGATGCGCGAAATGCTCCTCCTGCAAGCCGCTCTTGCTCGTCCTGACAATGGCTTGCAGCTCTACGAGCCCCTGGCCCAGATCATCGCGCTGTACGAGGCGCACAGCCCGCTTGTAGAGATGGAGCACTTGCATGCGTTTAAGCAGGAGTTTCTGGCTAATATGGGGAAGACGGGTAGGTTGACGTTGATCAAGGATAAGGAGGCGCTGAGCCGGGTGCTGGAAGCTAGGGAGGGGCATGGTCGTGATGACTTTGCTCTCTATGTGTATGCGAAGCAGGCTGTGGATGAGGATTGCGCGCGCAATGGTAGTCTGTTGCTGAGTACGCTCCCGGCGTTTGGGGTTGAGGCTTGGGCTTTGTTCTCGGGACATTGGTCGTTGCTTGGCTAGGTGAACCCACGGGTCTGTGTTTTTGGAGTGTGAGCAGTTAAGTGTGTATGCACTTGCTCGCTCAAGGAACCTCTCTGGAAGATAGCAGATGCGAAATGAGTCCTTAGAATATTTGTCTTAACAGATGATTTCAGCAGTTTTGTGTGTATGCACTTTGCTCAAGAGATCTCTCTGAAAGACAGAAGATGAGAAATGAATCAATAGAATAATTGCCATAATTTACGATTCCAACCCCTTTTCTTTGCTAATTCTAAGTGATGTTGTGAATATGATACCTACCTGATAAAAACCTACAATGACTTAGTAGTTGTACTCTAAACTTGGTACATTTATATGTCCCTAAACATTGTGTGAAAACAACATACTATGTAATACGGCCGACATCTAAATTAAATGATGGCATCCGGCCAACCCCCTTTCCCCGCTAACAAGAGCACCACAAAACGCTCAACATCAAAGCAATCAATCAAGACGAAGGAGAAGAAGGGTTAAAATGCAAGAAGTTTACATTATCATCTATATCAAAGAAAGAAAAGCACCAATTTTTTAAAAACTAAACAAAGCGCAGCTCAGTTCCGTTCGGAGAGAGAAAGGAATGGTATCACAAAACAACAACAGCAACAACCTCTAATCAGAGAGTACTATACAATCCAAACACACCCCATTCTACAACATGACCATGACACCAGCCACAACAGCGGCAAACACACCGCTGAAAGCCTGGGCGCTGAAGCCCGCGGCAACGTTGGCAGTAGCTTGTGCAGGACCGGAGCTGGTCGTTGAGCTGGAGTTGGAACCACCAGCTGCGGAGCCAGAGCCAGACCCGGAACCTGAACCAGATCCTGAACCAGAGCCTGATCCAGATCCAGAACCAGAACCAGAGCCAGCAGAACCGCCAGCAGCAGCACCACTGCCACCAGCCGCGCCCTCAGCTCCCGTTCCAGCCATACCACCAGACGACATACCAGGAGAAAGCGACATGGGCGCCTTGGCAGCCAGCGCCGCAAAAGCAGACAGAGTCTTGTTACCAGTCTTAGCAGCGTTAATAGCACCAACCATACCCGCCTGGCAATGCTTAGCCTGCGAGCAGTAAAACCAAATGGGCTTGGTATCCGGGACACGAATGGTAAAAGTGAGAATGTTCTTGCTAGCAGCGGCGGTGGCGTTTGTAGGCATGAAACCCGAGAAGAAGGCGTCGGTCTTGTTGGCCATGATGTTTTGGATGGGGAGGCAGGGGTTGTCAAAGGTGGATTGGACGACGGAGTGGTTCTGGGTTGTGTTAGTTGACTTGTTTTGGTTAGGGTGGAAAGGGGTGACAACGTACCTTGGGGTGAAATTGGAACTGGACCAGGTCGCCGGCGGCGGCTGTGATGTCGGCGGGGAGGAAGACAGTGCTGCCGTTTGTGCCTCCGACTTGGATGACGTGAGTCTTGACCGTGGCGCCTCCAGCAGCGGCACCGGCACCGGCACCGGCAGCAGCGCCAGCAGCACCACCAGCGGCAGCACCACCTGCTGCACCGCCGCCCATGCCGCCTTTCATGTCGCCGCCCTTGGTCATTTCGCCGCCAGCTGTTGAGTTGGATGCTCCGCCCTTTCCGCCCTTCATGTCGCCGCCCTTCATGTCGCCACCAGCTGCTCCGCCACCCATTCCGCCCTTCATATCTCCGCCCTTGGTCATTCACCGCCAGCTGATGT
>KE747838.1:328700-375545 GCA_000465215.2 Pyrenophora seminiperda CCB06
TGTCGCCGCCCTTCATATCACCACCAGTCATCTCGCCGCCACCCATTCCACCCTTGGTCATGTCGCCGCCCTTGGTCATTTCGCCACCGGCTGTTGAAGTTGAGTTGGCTGCTCCGCCCTTGCCGCCCTTCATGTCACCACCCTTCATGTCGCCGCCCTTCATGTCTGCACCGCCAGCCATTCCGCCCTTGGTCATGTCGCCGCCGGCCATTCCACCCTTGGTCATGTCACCTCCCATACCGCCTTCCATGCCTCCTGCGGCCATTGAAGGAGTAGCTGCTGCTGCTGCGTTCTCAGCTACAGCCACAGTTGAAGTCTGGGCATAGGAAAGTGCCACAATGGCAGCGAGGACAGTTGCTCTTGAAAAGTACATGTTGATTGTTGTTGATTGTAATGTGGGGTAGTAACGATAGTGTTATTAGCGATTTGGTGTCGTCTCGTCAAGAGAAAAGGAGAATAAGGCGACTAGCGCTTGTAAAGTTGATAAAAAAGATATAGTCGAACTGGACTAGCCAGATGTCGTATTAGAATCTAAAAGATTGTGAAGAAAAGAAGGTGAATGAAAAGGCACACAAGGAAACCTGAGCTGCTGAGGATGATGATGGGGATGAGAAGCCTGAACACTGAGGGCTATAGGCTTGTCTTAAGGCAAGCAGCGTTGCGGTTTGCGTGGCTCAACAGCGGTTAGTCGGCTTTCCGACACATAAGGCTGGGGCTGCGACGTTTTGGACGCGGATCGTGCTTCAGACGCCTGGTCTAGCGAAGAAACCCTGCAAAACGAGGCTGGAAACAGGTATCGCCAACGACATTTGACAAACGACAAAGACACTCTGGACACGATAACTCTTCTTCACCCGTACTGTGGGTGTAGCAAAAAAGAAATAAATTTAGCGCAATTCGGAGTCGTCAGATAGATTGAATGACGTGCGGTCGCGACAAAATCGACATGTTGGTGTTCTCCACGAACGCGACCAGGGGGGTGAGGATGCGACGCGCTCCGCGTTCCGTCAGTGTTTGAGTCCAGCTGTAACATGCTTCAGGGCTGCCTGTGGCAACGGCCGGAGAGAAACCGATTAAGCCAGGCCTCCGGAATAACCGTTTGCGAGATTGCGCATGACGGATAACCTGGGGGATATGTACGCAAAAACGCATGTCAGGTCTCAAGCGTCAGGCGCCACTGCAGGATGTTTGAAACACGCCAAAGTTGCCGCGTCCATGATTTGGTATACAGAACATTTGGCCTGAGTTGGTGCGGGATGTCATACGAGAAGGTGGCTAAAGCGTACAAGTGCATATTTGGCTGTGGCACCTTCTGCGCCTTCTGGCTACCTTAAGGCATATCTGCCTCTAATGCGGCGCGTTTCCGTCTGGTCCGATTGTTGAGCATGGCGGCCGCACATGAGCTTGCATTGCCTCTAGAAGGCGCCTGTGCTGGCTGCCACCCTAGGCAGCTAGGCTCCAAGGGTTCTCAGACGTGTACGTACTACGTATGATCGCCGTCGCCGCAGCGAAGCGCTCTGTTTACGTGTTGAAGCTTGACCGCTGCGGGATCCATTTGAATGTTTGAGCATGTGTCTGGGCGTTTAATCGTATGCCCCTTGGCGAAGTTTTGTCCCGGTTCTCTTCTTGCTCAAAAGTCTAGCACAAGCTGGGGTGCCAACTTCTCCAGGTCGTCGACCTGCAAGAAGCCATCCGCAACACGGCCATCTTTGGCCGCAGCCCTTCTCTCGTCCTTGCTCCTGAGAAAGGCCTCGGTGACGAAGATGTCAATATATTTTCCCACCAGCTTCATCGCGCCAGTTTGAATCTGGATATTCGGGTCGTCAAAGTTCTCGAGCAGGAGACGGGCGAGGAGCGGTCGCGGAACTACGGGATCTACGAGCGCAGGATTGGCTGGTGGAGGGGTGGAATGAGTGGGCGCGGGGGCGACGTCTTCCATTATCGAGTCGAAGTCATCGCTGTCAATGTCGACTACATTGTTGTCGTTGTCGTCGTCATTGTCATCGTCGTCATCGTCTAATGTGATGATATCAGCTGCTGGCTGAAAGGTGCTTCTCGATGCAGTTGCATTGCTCTTCTTGGCCGCGCTATTTGCGCGTGATGCGGCTGCTGGGGCGCGTTTTGTGCCTATGGTCGGTTGAGAACTCGCGTTCACAGGCCGCGGCGGGTTGAAGGCTGGGCCCTTTCTACGGGCGGGCTTCGCAGGCGCATTCTTTGGGGGCATGATGGGATGTCGTTGAGGTCGAGTTGAGCAGTGGGGCGCGATGCGTGACGTGTGGATCGAGAGGACAATGCTTGTCCATGGCACCCGGCTTGGAAGATGGAAAAAGCAGCGGGCATCCCGACGCGTCCTCACGTGTACGTCATACTCGATACTGCTCGCGCAACACGTGCCCCTCACGAAGAACGATAGAGTGGGCGTGCTAGAAATAAACTTTATCGTGAATTCCTAGCCATCGGCCGAGAAGCCTTACACATCTGCCGCGGAGCCTTGCAGATGGTGGCTTGCGGCTTGGATGTAGACTTTTGCAAACAAGATGCTTCGGCAAGGCTTCGCAGCCTGAGCGCCAAGCCGTGTTGTAAACAAAGTTGCCTCCACAGACGATCCATCCTGTCCATCCTGTCCCCACGCCACGGTTGACCCTCGCACTCGCTCTTCGTATCCATAGTCCACAGAACGGGCCGCACGGACGCACCGCTCATGTCGTATTGGCAAGTACGGTCAAGATGTACCGACTACACAGCAGCATGATGCCGCACAAGGTTGGTTTCATGGTCAACGGGGAACTAATCGTCTGCTTGGGTGGACATGAGGCCATCTGTGGGGAAATGAGCACAAGGTTGCAGCTGCAGCGGGTAGTGTACTTTGTTGCACAGCGTTGGCAGCAGACCGTTTGTAAGGGGTTTAACGTGCAGGGCGCTTGACACCATACCTGTACCGACACGGACGACTTGTGCTACCAACAAGGAGGATTCTTTCATCTGAATAAAATTGGTCAACCGCTCTTGTTCCAATTGGGTGCTGCTGAGCGGATTACGAGTCTGTCATTTCGGCCGAAGAGCGCGCAAGGCACAGGCGAGGCACAGCAAAGGTTGGGCGCCTAGTATACGGAATACGCGACGTCTCTGCTGGAGCCTGAGGTGAGGTGGCAGAACAGTACTTGGAGTAGACTTGTGCAGGCAGAAGCTTGTTACAATGCCGAGACCCATCGAATAGAGTGGAGACATGGTGGAGATTGTTAAGATGCTGCCGCCTTATGGTCGAGACTCGCATCCACGGCATCCCAGTACCTGCATTCCATGTGCGTCCCCACGCCTTGGCACACAAGATGGACAGTTGCAATTTACATACAAGTGCCATGACACTGGTGGATTTGGGTGGGTCGTGACTTAGCCTCGCTCCATGTGGATGACAGGCGCCCATCTGGGTAACGGAGCGTCGGCCATAGTATCTGATGTGGCTTCGCTCGGGAGCTCCCAGTCTCTAGTCACGATCTAGTCGCGAGACACAGTGCAAGCAAGGCGGGCCCAGATAGAACGATTTGTGTGCTGCATGTTCCCGTGCGGCGTACGCCGAGGTAATGCACGACAGCTTCTGCGAAACCATAAGGAACACGGTACATGATGTTCAAGGTCGAACAGAAGCCGGCTTCGCCAAAGCCGGACGTGGCCCCCCCTCCAAACCAGGCCGGCTCTGGTGGGGTAGCAGCATTGGCTGGCGAGTTGGATAGTGGCGCGGCTAGGAGCACAGTCAAACGTCAAGTGAGTGGTGGTGGGTAGTCGATTGTGTTGCATGTGCTTGGCATACATACTGCGAGTCTGCGGCGTCGCTGCTTCTTCACCAGGGGGGACGACGTGATAGCACCTGCACGGCTACAGGGCAGTGCTTTCCCTCGTTGCCTGGTTCCCTCTTTCCCTTGCGGGGATTACTATTTTCATCGTTGTAGACAAAAGGAGCCAAGTCTCACCGGCAGGAGCGCCTGGTGGCGTTCGTCCCGTCTAGAGCATGACTGAAGCAGACATTCCGCCCAACAGTCAGCGCCATGGCTTGCTGAATGAGCTGCTGAAAGCGCAGCTGGCCCGCTGAGAATAATGTGCTGGAGGTGCTCGAGTGGCCGATAGTAGCACTCACCGCCGGCGCTTGACTGGTCCCGCACACACCAGCACTGCATGCAGATAAGGACTGGCGCACAGCCGACTTCAGGTACGCCACGCCAAACGTCAGTCCGATTCCTGTGCATGCGCCCTAAACTGCATACTGTGCCACTGTAGTAGCCATCCCTGTCGCCGTACCCGAAGCCTGGTCATCCCACCGACATGCGGCTTGCGGCAAGACATGAGCCAGACGCTGGTCACCGTGCTATATAGCACATAGTGGCTCGCTACAAAGAGTCCGGCATGCAGCACCTGCTCACTCAAGTCACGACCTAGTCAAGACTTCTTTTTTGCCTTTGCGGGGTCTTCTCTTGCACGTCATCACCCAAGTTCCATCGTCACGACTAGATAAACACTGAGACGCCCCCGCGACCAGACCCGACACAGCAAGATATACGTGCACCCTGAGATCTGCACTCTTGTGTGTTGCACCAACGTCCTCATCCACATATACGCGAACCCAATCCAAGCTCCCTGAGGAATTCGTTTGCGGCTCCCCAAACAAACACGCGACCCGCCATCATTCAAATACCCTCACTGTTCCTGCCATATTTGACCTCGCCGTAATGCCCCACTCACACAACCATTCTACCTCGACAGCAGCCAAAATGTCACGCCCATCCTCTACATCGAGCAATGCTTTTCCCAGACAGGCCGGTGCCGCTCTACTCTCCCCCGAAAGAGCTGGAGAACAAATACCCCCCTCGCCGTCGCAGTTCTCCTTTGCTTCTTCACCTCAGTCCATCCAAGAAGCCGAGGCCGAAGCACGCAGCCGGGCTGGACTGCGTCCCATGACATCAACCAACTCGCGTTCGCGTGCCCAGTTTTACGAGGACCAGTTCTCCTACAAAGATGGCATCGCCTCGTCGGCCCGAGAACGCGTGACAAAAGATGCTCCCATCGTAGCCGAGCTGCGGACCAACGTTATCGTACGTCTAGACACAATTTCAGGCCGTGCTCTTTTTTGTTCCACAAATAACTAACCCAGTGTAGATCAACGACGAATACACTCTAGTTACCGACCTGTCGCATCACCTCTCCGTGCGCTACCAAAGACCCGAAACATCGATTATGATCACAGTCGCCCACTCCGCCTGTCTGCTTCTGGCTGGCTCTTTTGAACCCACCTACATTCTCACCATTAACGCCCTGCCTGTGCAGGTGCAGCCTACGACCAACAAGCGCAATGCATCTCTCATCCAAACATTCATGGCTGAATCAATTGGCGTCTCACCCGATCGGGGGATCGTCAAATTTATCCCCATCCCCGAGGAGAGCCTAGCCATGAACGGCATGACCATTCTTGGCGAGATTGAGCGCATGGAGCGACAGACGGGCGAAGACTCGAGCAACATCAAGCGTGCTATGACCAAGGGTTCCCGCAAGTCTGTCGTCGCAAAAGCAAAGAGTAGCATGCAGCTCTCTCGTGGCCTGTCCAAGGCTGACGCGGGAGCAAAAGCAGCAGCTGAGCCTCTACCGGTACGTGACGGACCACTCGACTCTGGAGTCGCCGTCAACGAGCAAGGCATGAATGAGAAGCCCAGCGACGTCAAGCTAGCCAACAAAAAGTCCGAACCCATACTTTCCATGATCGGCAAAAAGTCCTCCTCGCGGCCCCAGTCGATGTCCGTTCCCAACGCGCATCCTCTGCCGCCGCCCATTCCGGCCTCCCAACCCACTGCAGCGTCCATCAGTAAGCGTAAGAGCTTCATGAGCGTCTTCCGTCGATGATCGGTCGGGCATTGTTAGCTTTGTCTAGCATCTCCTACTACTCGGCATACACGGCATTTTTTTCGTACTGTTGCTGGCGTTTTTCCCTTCAAAAGTAAATCCCATAGGTCTGGGTCGGGGAGGGGGGCAGTACAAACCTCCACCTGCTGTACACCCTTACCCGGCAACACATCTGTCAGATTATGCATATTCGCGCTACACACGACCACCGTTGTCCTTTTTTTCACGACAGGCCAAGCATTTGCAAAGGCGTTTTTTTGTTAGTTTGGGTTCAAAAGGGCTTGCATCCTGTGATCGATCATCCGTCATCCAAGTGCTCGCGAGCACCTGTTTTACCACCACCAATATACCCCTTTTGCTTTTTTGCTTTTCCTTTGTAACACAGCCATCTCTCTCTCTCTGTCTCTCTTTCTCCTGTGCTGCATATCAAGGGCTTACGTAAAATTCTTAATAATACAGACGCACATACGTACATACACGCGCGTACATGCACATTCACCATTCGCACAAGTCCACGTACACTCCTGACGCTGATGCTGCATACTCTTCCGTTGCACATGCCGCGACGCAAAAAGCCACAGTTACACTACCCAACACCAACGTTTTGTCTGCACAAACACCAATGTTTGGTGTGCGCGGGTACAAGTATGTAACACCATCACTATCGTTAGGTACCTATGATTGCGCATGGAAGTTTTCCGTTACCGAAAAAAACGCACGTATCCCCCTTCTCTCCCGTCATTCTCTCCCGTCATTCTGTCCCACTGCACTGCCACACCGCTTCTCATTTTTTTTTCATTTTCTTTCTTGACCGTAACCATCCCGCCCAGCGAAACTCCGCTTGTCCCGCCTAATACACACTACACTACACTAGGCAAACCGACACTTTGATAGGTGTACTTATTGTACATATATCGGCTAACGCCCAGGCGTACCGCGTCTAGCACCCACCCCGCCCACTACTCTTCTAGACCGCCCCACTTCCTCTGGCTTAAATACAAGCGACGCTTGCTGCTCGCTCGCCCGAGGACGGCAAAGAGAAAAGAGGCCGAAATGCCCATACCGCGGCACACACACCTCGGTCGCTCTCGCGCGAGAAAATGGGGCCGGGGTGGTGTGATGCGTGTTTTTCTGCCAGACCAAGATAGGGCCCAAGACGCGAGAGGGGAAATAAACGCGGCTTGGCTATATCCTTTTTCTTTTCTTATTTCCTCTTGGCTAGAGCCTAGGAGTAAAGGGACGATCAATGTTGCGGATCAGTTTGCGCGCTATTGTACAATATGTGGTTTTCTTTGCTTGTTTGATGTTTCCACGTTTGTGGGTGCTGATGGTGCTTTTTTTCGCGGGGAGGTGAATACCTGGGTAGCACTGGTCTGGTCTGGTCTGCATTCCTCCTCCTCGGACAGACAGATGGCTGGCATACATATGGTACTGGTACATCTTCTTATTTTCCTCTCCTCCCCTCTCCCTTCTCCGATCGCTGCTGCTGCTGGCTGGTCGTTGCTGCCCGGGTCGCCAAACCCCCACCTCCCAAAAAAAGGGGCCAGCCACCCGAATTCGCGTTTCGCTTTCGTTTTCGCCCTTCTGCCTTACATACGCCTCCCGTGGACCCACAAAAGAAAAAACGCCACAGGGACTCTTTCCTACGGACCGTCCGTCGGTACGGTACATATGGTAAGTATGTGGTGGGGTGGGGGTTTATGTACGTGTATTGGGCCCACCACGTGCTTGAATCGTGTGAGGGGTGGTTTTGGTACTTTGTTGTGGCATGTTTGAATCATGAGATGAGGATTGTCTAGGGAGGGAAAAGGGGTGGGTAGGGGCGGAATGGAATGGATGCGATGTGCGCGGGTGAGAGGTTACCTGGAGAGAGGGAATACGGTATACGCGGATTTACCTGAGTAGGAGTAAGTACGGTAGGTTATTCTGCCTGAGCCGGGTTCCTGGGTCTATAAACTGGCGGGTAGCATGGTGTTCCTTTCCTTGCCCACTCCACTCCACACCTTTGCTACATACATATACACAAACACCTCCAGCATATTCTCTACCACCTACTCCTATAGTACTTACCAGCTAAACCAGTAAAAACGTCCTTTTTCCCTCTCTGTCTAGAAAGGTAAAGCTAGAAATCCGTCACCGTATATCAGTATTATTGTCGCCGCTACCCATTGACCTTCTTCTTTTATTCTTGTCTTCTTTGCCAACCTTGTTTTCCAAAGGTTCTTCACATGTCCTGTCTCGTCCTGTTCTGTCCTGTTCCTGTCGTCATGTAGGTAGTGCTCAGCCCGTCAGGATACCTACTGCTTTGCTTTCGCTTGTTTCACCAGTTTAACCTTGTCTCCATCCCCATCTAAATAAGTATGTGCTTGTTCTGCTCCCCGCAGAGCCGCAGAGCCGCAGAGAAGTGAGTGCAGCATGTATTGTTTCATAAGTGGACGAGGTTTACATCACGCCCAGCATGAGATGGCACTAACAGGTAACAACTACGAGTCTGCGCGCTTACGGAGGAGCTGGTTTCTTTTGGGTCCCTGATAGTACTAAAGTGTACAGACTTTATGATGGATGCTATAACTAAGTATAATTTGTGTGGCAGTTTTTTACGGACTGTAGAGGAGGTGGGATGTTGGAGGCTTGTAGGATGGAAATGATCAATCGCGGTCGTTCATGGTAGGAAAACGATTGTCATGTTCACTGCGAGAGCGAGAGCGGGTTCAGAGGTTACTCTCTTCAGCCAGGCAACCGCGTTTCCCACGTGCCGTCACCTAGGTTACCTCGTCTACATAACCTTAACCCAGATATCTCTTCCCCTACCATTCCCCACCTAGGTATTGAAATTCCAAGATGGAAACAATGCGTACCCTTCGCGCCTGGGTCAAAAAGAAACTTCATCGCAAAAAGCGCACCCACCGCCATCTACCGGTACCGTCTCTCCCCTCACCACGGCGTCCCCTCACACCAGTCTCATTCACCACACCAGCATTCCTCCTCTTCCATCTACCCTACGAGATCCGAACTATGATTTTTGACCTAGCCTTTAGCAACCGTATTCTCCACATGGACATTGTGCGCCAAGAGCGCAGCGCCTGGAAATGGCGAGGCGCCGTCTGCCACCGCAACGGGCCCTGGCTGCAGCAACATGTGCGATATGTATGGCTCGGCCCCTGGGTCGACGACTGCATTGAGCGTGTCTACGGATACGGCCGTCAAGAAACGTTCCCAGAGGAGTATAACATTGGAATCATGGGGTTCTTGCTGTCGTGTAAGCAAGCGTACGCGGAGGGCATTCATGTCTTGTATAACACCAATACCTTCTGTGTTGAGAGCGAGACACTGCTGCTACACCTGCCACAGCTGGTCCCGTCTAACAGACTTGCATGCATTACTTCGCTCGAGATAGCTGTCAAGGCGCATGCTGTCAAGCAGGGAGACGGCACAATCGACTTCAACATGGACCATTTAAAGCCTCTTCTCGACAACATTGCGACACACTGCCGCCAGCTTCGCAGCTTCTGTCTCTGCTTCAGGTACGCCGGTGAGGGTCACCAGATCCTTGACGAGCTGCCCTTGGTCGATACATTTTACCAGTCTATGCATTTGCGCAAGATGACGGTGGAGCTGCCTAGGCGGTACGATTTGCCTGCCGTTACGCATTGGGAGGAGCATCCGGAGGGAGAGCCGGGCGAGGAGTGGCGCCATAGGATGTTGTGGAGGTGCTTTGATGGCGAGGAGCTGACGATGCAGAGTAGGTTCATGGAGTGCTTTCCGTGTCAGCCGAGGAAACTTTCGGGGTTTGAAGGAGAGGATGGGGGTGGGGAGAGTAAGGGATATTGGTTTGTTAGGACGAATGATGGGCTGGTGGTACTGCCATAGGCGGGGGGATGGTGGTGAGAGGCCGAAGCGCGTAAGGTCGAATACTGTAAGGAATTAGTTAGGAAAAACTAACGGGACAAGACATGTAGCCCATACCTTGGAAACAAAAGCGGCAAAATACCAGCCTAGGTTAATCCAACCCTTCCCGATTCGTCATCCCTCCTTCCTCTCCCGCTTCCAACGCCCACGTGCAAAAACCCCACAGCGAACCACAAGAGAATACAACACACCACACAACCACAACCCATGACTTATCTGTAAAGAGCACAAAATAAAGCCAGCGCGCCTGAATGTGATACGTGACGGCATGACTTGTCCACTTGCGCGACATGTAAGACATATCATAGGTAGGCTGCTGTCGCCCGTCGTTGGCTGTTGCTGTTGACCCATCTACCAACCGATGACATCTCCCACCTTTTGGCAACGCATCGGTTTACGTCCATTCGACCAAGAAACATGCATACGAGCCGTGCAGAGAAGATATCCAGGTTATGAAGTCGAAGAGTTCTCGCAGCAGGGTTATTGCAGTTACACACTGCTGGTCACGCCTTCATCGGCATCGGCATCACACCGCGGCGGCGAACATGAACATGCACATACCGGTACCGGTACCACCACAGCCGATCATAATCATGATCATTTACCCAGAAAAGATCTTCAGGGGAAAAAAAGTCGGACTCCTCATTGTCCAACTACGGCCCACACAGCACATGCTCGATATACGCATCGCATGTGAAGCGCGCAAAATATATGCCTCGCTGGCACCTGTGACGCACTCTTTGCAACTGTCTATGCCGCCGCTACCTGCCAGGCTGTGGGCGTTTGAGATGGAGAAACTGGCCGGTATGCCGCTTACGAGGTTGTTACCGCGGGAACGGCGGATCGATGCGCAAACGAAGGCGAAACTGAAGAAACTGGTTGTTAGCTTTGCTGACTTTGTAGCAAGGGCATGGCAATCAAGGGTACCGTCATGTGACCGGACACGTGACCCGATGACCGACCGGATGACACGTGCCGATTCTCCCATGGATGACATGTCCGATACTTCGTTTGCAGCACGATGCACCGGCAAGGTCGGGTCGAGTATTCTCCATCGGCTCTCGATGCTTGCGGCTGGCTTACCGGATCCATGGCTGAGAGAGAGAGCAGAGAAGTGTTTGTGTGCTGTACAGCGCATGCCTGCCAATTATCCAGTGGTGTTGAATCACGGCGATCTCATCCCATCGAATATTCTGGCCGACGAGCAAACGTGGAAGATTAATGGCGTGGTGGATTGGGCTGAGGCCGAGTATTTGCCTTTTGGAATGTGTTTGTATGGGTTGGAGCATTTGTTGGGCTTTTATGATGCTTCCCTGGATGGTGAGGCGGCTTGGGTGTGGTTTCATGGGGGAGAAGAGATGAGAGGGGTGTTTTGGAGGCGCTTGGTTGAGGGAGTTCCGGAGTTGAGGGGACGGCTGGGAGAGGTGAGGGTGATGAGGGATGTGGGCGTGCTGCTTTGGCATGGGATTGCTTGGGATGGTGGCGCTATTGACCGCGTTGTTAATGAAGTGGATGACGTAGAGGAGTTGGTGAAGTTGCGGGCGTTCCTGGATGTGGCGTGATCGGAGGGGCATTGCTGCTCTGGCAAAGGTGAGGTTGTATGTTCCTCTCGTTTACCTTGGCTTCGAGTCTAATTTCGTTTGTTGTCTTATCTTTCAAGTGTTGTAATGTCTTGCAAGGGCTGGGTACTCGAGGACTGGGCCGCTTCCAACGCACCTAGGCTGTACGATTGCATCTTCAGGTCTGCACACAGCCATGAAGAGGAGGTCGTTCGAGTTCGTTCATGTTTGTTGGCGTTGGTATCTGACGGGTGCGTTGCGCTTTCCGTCACTCATTGGGCGCCCCTTCCTATACATCCTGCGCCTTCTATGTACACATAGGTGACATCTGGATTCTGTTTGCTCAACATATCTGCTCTCTTCTCTGCACCTTTATCGAATCATTCTCACAGCTCACTTCCACATCATTCAAGAAGACAACAGCTCAAAGGGTTCGTCTAAGTTCACCTCATTCAAACGAACAGCTGCATTGCACAGGAACACAGGTAAGGCTTCACCGCAGGAGTTGGGCAGTGAGATTCACATCACAGGGAGGCGGTGAGAAGACTGACGAAGTAAGATAGAGCAAGAATCATGGTCTCTACCAGGCGCAGTACTGCAAACGCACTGTCGGCCCAACGTGCCGTCAAGAATTCGCAATCTGCTAGACGGTCGGGCGGCACTCTACCTGTTTGCAAGTCCCACCCCATTCAGCTAGACCTGACTTCACCTACGCTAAAGACTTCCCTTCCTCCCCTTAGGAAGCTGACATCTCCATCTACCTCCCATCTTCCGCAAGCCATCATCATGAGCACTCCCGAGGGCCAAAGCAACACAGTCAACACTCCTAGAGTGGGCTTTCCACAAGCTTCATCTAGGCGTGTAGCAAATCCCTTTGGGTTTGGAGATATGACTGGTCTCCGTTACAACCCCATTATCGTCGAAGAGCTGACGTCACCTCCCCGCCCCAGAGCCCAAACAACAACATGCCAAGACACTGCAAAACTTCCACTGCCTCATGCTTTTGCAGGTATGGGATCTGGAGGTATGTATGACTTCAGCGTCTCGAGACTTGCCATAGCGGACATGTCTCAACGCGCTCACACGGCTACAGGCCATCCCAACTTCACCCCCAACACTGGGACAACGCGCTATAATCCGTTCAGCGCGCCCATGTCTTCACAATACCCCTTCGGCACCGCGCCTGCGGTTGCCCCGCCGCCGCAGCCCGCATACCAATCTGCATATGCTCTGCACCACATGACTTCAGGCCCAAGCATGCGTCCGCCGTTCCCCTTACCCTTTCAGACCGAGGGCATGCTCCGCGATAGAGTGGCACAGCATATCCGCAAGTTTACAGGGCCTAACCCTAAACTCAAGAGGAAGAGAGGGGAGCCTGTATCTTGGCCCTCCACACTCCCCCCGGCCCCTCTAGTACCTGTACAACGCCAGCACATCACCGAGCACACCTTGTTCCTTACCTCTTGCCTCCTGGCCTACGACACCTCACCTAACCAGGCTGCCTTGAGAGAAGACATCGAAATGTTGGCCTCGCTGCAAACACAGTACATGGCCGTGTGGCTCCGTACAGAAGAAGAGCAAGAGGTGTCTATGAAGCGCAGGAAGATTGAAGAAACGTATACCCAAACCGTTGCTAGCGCCCAACACCAAAGGATCAAGGCACTCAGAGATCGTATTTTCGCTGGAACCCATATTGATCCGGCAGTGCGTGCTCAGACTCAGAGACAAGAGACCAGTGACAGGGTGGTCCGTGGTGTTCTTTCTGCGGAGGCGGATATCTGGCAAGATGGGTCTGGCATGGGTGTTGCTGATGCTTTTACGACAGAGGCTGCAGCAGGACAGGAGGTTGAGCGTCCTGATGTTATGTCGGACGAGCAAAGGTGGGACTATGAGATGGGCATGGGTGGGGGAGAGTATGAGTAGGGTTTGCTGGAGGTAGGTGCGGTCGAGGAAGTAGATGGAATCGACTCTCTCTTGTGCATGGGCTGGAAGGGGAAACGAAGAGGGGGACGAGGGAATCGAGATCGACGTCGAGGTCGAGGAAGACTGCATCCTCTGGATAAAGTTGCCATGTACGCCATGGTGTTTTACTCGACACTCAACCACGATCAAAAGTACGAAGGACATGTTCTTTTTTGTTTTCGCGCGCGAGGTATGGTGGTATTGTACCGGTTTCCTAATCTCTGTTTGTTTTTTTGGGCGGGAATACTGAACTCCAACGGGAGTGCCTTCAGCCAGAAGAGTCATGAGCGGGCTTAATACCTACGGGTATGATGGAGCTGTTCAAGCTGCTGATATTGGGGCTTCATCTCCGGCACAACGTGTCTTGTCTCTTCTTGTCTTCTTCTTGTCTGCGAGTCTTGTCTGGGATTTAGCAGTAATAGTTTCTGTGGATCTTTGTAGTAATTCAAAAGTCTGTCTTTATGGTTTCTCCTCAATCATGCGTTAGGTCATTGCTCATTGATTCAGGTCGACAATGTGGTCCAACTACTTCTCTTGGTAAACACAAGTTACTACAGCACAGCCTTGTTGAAGAAACATCTTCCTTGCATCCAAGATGACTGTAGTCAACATTAGTGTTCTTGACACATGACATCACACCTGAGGTTTGGCCCCCACCGTCCCTACACAACTGACCGATGCTACATGGGAACAAGTCAAGGAGGACCGCAAAGTCATTGTCATGTACAAGGATAAAGAGTGGGTGACGCCTGATGGCAAGGAGGCGCATCTGTCTTATAACCCACAGGATAACATTGGTATCATTGCGCAGACGGTATGGAAAAAGTACCGCTTCTCTTTTGAAGAATCCTGGCTTTTAACCTGTGGACTTGCGAGATTTAGCGATCCGGAGCCAGCAGAAAAGTATTTTGTGGAGGTGGTCGAGGAAGAAGACGCATCTGAAACGGAGAGTGAGGAGCTGGGGACGGACAAGACCAGAGTTCAGCGACTGAGGAAATGGAACACCGGTACTCTTGTACGGCATTTGAGCACCTGCTTGACGGCATGCAGGGTTGACTACTAAGCATTAGTCGTAAGCCAGGCTGCAGGTGATGTCCTTTTAGCTCCCATCCCACGTAAGCACCCAATGTGAGGCACCGTCGCGTAAACCCGTGTCACCACCGACTGTGGGATGGAATGTCATTGTCAGCCTCAGCCTCACACGCAAGAAATGCATATGTGGGCGAGCATCAGCGGCTTCGCCTCGTCCCGGTTGCGACACACTATGACGCGAGCAACCATGCCGACGGCTGAGCCTATTGATTACTGCGGCAAGTGTTGGAGATCAAGTGCCCACTGCCCATGTGCATATATGAGCGACGGATGTCAACGTCGCTGGAAGGCTTGGATGCACCCCACAATCCTGTCTCCCCGTATCGCCCCATATCTCCCCATACCGTATAGCGGACCTGAGTTGCAGCGATAGCACCGACAAGCCGGATTCGGCAACGTGCCCGTGCCGAGCTCATCGCAAAGACCTTACTCAGCTCTTCATCAGCAACCCAACATTTTTCTTTCCTCTCCGCGCGCCCAGGCGTCCTGTCGCTTGCAACAGCGAGGCGATTTGCCCTAGGTGTAACTAGCCAATGTCCGACCGCTCGGGCGCAGCATCTCGAGATTTTGTATTTCAAAACCCTGACCAAGCAGGCGGCGCATCGCAACCGAATCCACAATACAACGGCTACCATGCAGGCCACGATGCGAATGCCGCGGAGGTTGTGGGCCAGGCGCATGACTATAACGCGTCCGTGGCATATCACGACTACGGTGCGCAACAGCAACAACAGCAAGTAGTCGCGGATCAATACGCAGGCTATAGCTTTGCGCCTGCGCCGACGACGGGCTGGGACTGGACCAATTCGGTCGACTTTACAGACTTTGCGCAGCAGTACGAACCGCAGGGCGAACTCGTTCAGGAATACCAAGATCAGGCGAATCCTACAAACGACTTTAGTATCCCGCTTCCTGTCACCACGGGAGAGACGGCTTATCACGCGTTTCAGCAGAACCAGAGCGCGACACCCACACCGAATGCTTTGCAGGCCAAAATCTCACTCTCTCCTCCGCCTCCGCCTCCACTGGTTCGACCGCAACAACAACAACAGCAGCAGCAGCAAAGGCCGGTGGTACAAACTGGTGTGAAGAGGAAGATTGACTCTGAATCTACTTCAGCTGCATCACAGGCCAACGCCATCGCTGCAGAGCATCCGCCAAAACGCCAGAACAAATCGCGACAATCGTCCGACGCATCGACGAGATCGCCCGCCGGACCAGTGCCGGCCGAACCACGACCATCGCCCATGAAGCGAAATAGTGCGCATTCCGTGGTCAGCGAGGTAGTACCACAACCAGTATCACGGGAAAACACACAGACTGGGCGACGGAAAGAGCAAAGCAAAGGCACTGGACCGCAAGGACGAGTAATCGATGTTTCTACACCACGGAGGGTACTAGAGTCGCTAGGTGGGTCTGACATACTACCGGCAGGCAAGGTGTTTCCTATACAAATTGGCTCCCAGTTGTTTAGGCTGTCTGGGGCGTCATTATCATCGGATGGTAAGCATGCGTGCACATGTGAAATTAGGGCTTGTCAACTGAGACCACTAGAGCACCCTCGTACTTTTCGCATTTCTTCGGCCAGCAGTTGCATGATAACGGCGGCCGCGCTGGTGACGTGAGAACGCTGTATATCGACCGCGACCCGGAAACTTTTCGCGATGTAGCACTGCACTTGCAAGGTTATCACATCACCCCAAAGAGTGCAGAGCACTTTGTGAAGCTGTTTGCAGATGCGCAATTTTACTCGCGTAAGCTTGTACATGATTGTGTCAAGAGACTGAATGCTAATGGTCGCAGTTCCGCGACTCACCAAGCAATTGTTTGCCACTGACATCTTCGTGAATATTGGAGGAACCCCCTTCCAGATACCTCGCGACCTCTTCTCGTCCCCTGGAGACAGCCCCAACTACTTTACGCTTGGCTTCGCACATTTCTTCACGACACCATCAGAGGTCTTTCCGGGGCTGGACCGCGATTCGCTGCTCAGGCCGCCATCAATTAAACCTCCTTCTGTGCCAGGTAGGAACGGAGAGATATTTGGCGAGCTGATACAGCTCTTACAAGGCTACAACATCGAAATTCGCAATGATGCGCACCGGGCTCGATTGCTTCGAGATGCCCGGTATTTTCACCTCAAAGGGCTGGAGCAAAAGCTGATAGCGTGCGAGATGTCGTATAACCTTCACCGTCAGCAGTCCGAGATCCTAGTGCGCCTGGAAGATATCCGACAATCTGGCATCTCCTTCAGCCCCGACAAATTCGCCAGCGACTCAGAGTCAGAATCCATGTCTGGTGCGCAATCAACGGAATTCTCTCCGGCTGGTCTCCCCGCTGTAAGCCCAGCGCCATCTACCTCGAGTAGTAGCGCGGTTTCGAGAGCTGGCTACGTCTTGTATGCCCGGCCCTATACAGACGATCACGCGAACAGCAACGTACTAGTTCTAGAGATCTCCACGGGTGAAACCACGTCTCTCTATCTTCCGAGATGTGCTCCTCGGGCATCACGTTCGGGTTCGCTGACGGCGAACCTGCGGGCAACGTTTTACAACTCGACTCTTGCGCGAATTACCTCGCTCTTCTCCGTGGTAGCGTCGAAAATGGGGTTACCAGCAACACAGCCTCTGGGGCTAATGTACCTGCAGTCCGGCGGAGGTGTGGCTGCACAGCCAGTCAGCCCCGCAAACTCGGGTGTTAGTGAGCGGCGTGTGCGGGTGCGACTGGATACAGACTGCGCTTTGGAGATTGATGGCACCGCTGCTGAACTCGGCGTGGACAGAGAAAGCGGCTGCGTCGGTATCCGTCGGACCGGCCGAGATGGGGACTACCAGTGGCTTTGGGGAGGAGGCAAGGTCGGTGACAACGAAGCGGCGCATGTGCGAGCTGATGACCAGGAAGCCGAAGTAGAGTGGACCATCAAGCGCGCACACTGGCGGATACGTGTCGAGCCAATCGAGAGCGACGCTGACGGTAAGAGGATGCAGGTTATACTGTGTGGAGTCAAGCTCGAAGCCTTTACTGTTGAGCGGACGAGGAACTCTGCACGGGGCTTCCTAGGTAGCAATTAATCAAGTCGTGCCTGTATCGTGGTTGTATAGTCACATGTTGCGCTCTTCTTTCACATACGACCACAGGTCAAGTAATACACTGGATCCCGTTTGCTCTCCACACGTTAAATCTTGAACCGGCAGGTTAGTAGTCAGGTGGGTGACCACTGGCGAATACCTGCTGTTGTATGTTTTTGATTTTTTTGATAGTCAACCTGTGACTGACGTGTATACACTACTTTGTGTAGCAGGCGCACGTTCAATATGTTGACGTAATATAGTTGGTGAGCTAAGTAAGTATCAAGGTTGTATGCAACGTTAGTCAGTTGCGGGGAAGGGGATCACCACAACAGAATCACGGCGTTGTATTTGTACCAAGTATGATGAATGACGGCCTGCAGTGTCCTCGCGCAGCACAATGGCAAGTGAGATTATGGCTCGCGATGAAATTGCATATACAGTATATGCCTTATCGAAGCTTATGCGCGGTGGCTGCGCCAGGATGCGACGTTATGGAAGATGCGCGAAAGATGCACTGAGGGGGCGGCCGGCAAGGTTGATGCCGCTTTCGCCAAACCCGCGCAGCCAATCAGCCGGCGCGAAATAGTCGAAAAGCACCCCTTTGGGACGCTTCGCGGCGTTTCCAGCAAGCGAGACCTGCAACGTCCCGTACCGGTCAGCGTTGCGCAACTGATGGTTGTAGGCGCCGCATTATCAATCTTTACAGCTCACGACAAGAACTTGACGGCACCCCCTTTCCGGGACAAGACTTGCGCGCATGTGACATGGAATTGTCCGCGATGGGGCTGGCCAGATGGCGGGTCCCTGTGTCAGGGTCGCACCTGCCTACCAATTTAACCCGCGCGACTGCCCGCTTTTCGCTCAAGTCAAGTAGCGACCGCCCGATTGCTATCAACCCTTCTTTCTTCTTCCTCCCCGCAATTCCTCTCCCCTTTGCTGAGCTCTCATGTCACTGGTACAGCATGTCACCCAACAGGAGGGCACCGACCGTGAGGAGGCCCTGGTAGACTTGTTTCTGCCGCCCGTTGACCGCCATACGAGCCGACAGGATGCCGCGGAACGTCGGCAATCCTTTGACAGCGCCATCTCAGCAGCTGGCTTCTTGAGCACCCCAGGAAAGAGCGTGAGGAGGGTCATCAGCTACGATGTCATAGCGAAGCCTGATGAGCCCGTATCAGGTGAGGAACCGGGTGGTCTGACGCCCTACAAAGTTTCGACTGCGAAGCGTATCGGTAAGTTTTTTCCGAATCCGGACAAAGTCCCTCACACCTCACACCACTTCAACTAACATGGGGAATTATCAGCACAGGTTATCGCTACCGTTTTGGCCTGTTGGTTTGCCAGCGGTATCGTCTTCGGCTTTGCAGCGCTCAAGCCCATTCTCATCAAGGAGGGTGTCTTTAGGGAGCTGTGTACGCCCGAGGAGCTCGAGCAAGGTGTCGAAGTGTGTTTTGAGCAAGATCTCCGGCTCAACTTTTTCTTTTCGCTGGCGTCGACTACGGCAAATGTATCTGCCCTGCCTGTCGGCACTTTGCTCGACCGCTATGGGCCCAAGATTTGCTTTCTCCTTGGTTCTTTCTGTCTCGCCACGGGCAGTATCTTGATGAGTCTCGCTTTCCAGATTGAGACGTTTGACGGATATACGATTGGAAACTTTTTCCTCGCATTAGGAGGCACTTTTGTCTTCCTACCTTCCTTTCAGATTGCCAATGCCTTTCCCAAGTATGGCGGCAGCATCGTTGCGCTTGTCACGGGCGCCTTTGATGCCTCTGCTGCCGTCTTTCTCTTCTACAGGCTCCTCTACGATGCTAGCGACAGGTCATTCAAGCCACAGACTTTCTTCCTCATATATCTTATTGTCCCAGCCGCAATCGTGGTTGCGCAACTGACCTTTTTGCCAACCGAGAATTACAAGACTGAAGCACAGCTGGATATCAAGATACAAAGGGCCGCAGACGCCATGCGTGACGTGCATTCCTCAGACGACGAGTTACCAGACAATGAAATTTGGAAGCGCAGAAAGGCGCGTAGTTCGCGCCGCCGGGAGCGATTGAGCAAGCTTGATGAACTGGTTGGCGACGAATCGTGGCGAAAGCTCAAGGAGGAGAAGGAGGAACACAGGCTCGAGGCGTCTGGTGTCTGGGGAGCGCTGCATAACAAGTCTGCCAAAGATCAGATGCTGACGCCCTGGTTCATACTGCTCACGCTTCTGACTGTCCTCCAGATGGTGCGCATGAACTACTTCATCGCAACGATTCGCGAGCAGTACACCTTCATGCTCGGCTCAGTCGAGCTCGCCGAAAAGGTAAACGCCCTGTTCGACGTAGCTCTGCCCCTCGCCGGTGTCCTCGCCACCCCGTTCCTCGGTGCTCTGCTCGACAACGTGAGCACAGCCGGCGTCCTCTTGCTCCTCGTCGTCATCACCACCGCCATTGGCGTCTTCGGCTCAATCTGCGCCATCTGGGCCGGCTACGTCAACGTCCTCTTTTTTGTGTTTATGCGCCCGCTCTACTATTCCGCAATGTCCGACTACGCCACCAAGGTCTTTGGCTTTGCCACCTTTGGCCGCATCTACGGCACCATCATCTGCATTTCCGGCATGGCCAACCTCTCACAAACAGGCATCGACGCACTCACCAAGGGTTTGTTTGATGGCAACCCCATTCCCGTCAATATCTTCCTGGCAGCTACGGCCTTTATCGTGGGCACTACGCTGGCGACGTACGTGATGGTGCAGGCGTATAGGATGCGCAAGAAGCTCGACGAGGAAGATGCAATGACTGTGACGAATACGGATGTCGGGTCGATTATGGAAAGCTTGCTGGAGGAAGATGAGCCCCGCGGTTATGGTACCGTGACTCGTCAGCGCCAGCCTTGGGAGGTTTGAACGAGTGGGTTACGTCATTGTTCATGTCGTGGAACGATGGCGACTTTTTGTACGACGGCCATGTTTAAGAACAGGATATAAGGGTGTTTCTTTTTCTCGTTTCTGCTAACTTATCAAAAAAAGCTGTCAAGCATGTTTATATTGGCGTTTTTTTCTTTCTCGGCATATCCTTTTCAGCGAGCGAGCGAGCGGATACTATGCAAAGTGTCACTATCCTACATACTGTACCGTCACATACCACTAATAGTCTATTTGTCAAGCGAGCGAGCGAGCGAGTCATGAAATTGTTGCATGCATGTCATTGGGGTTTTGATGTTTTTCAGTCCGCACGCGCGCGAGAGAGTCTGTAGACTACGTAGATTGCCATCACCGTGTAGAAAAATTTCCAAGTAACTCATGAAATTTGATGATATCCACATTACACAGTTCCTAACTAACCATTGCTCCGAAGATCGAAATGCTGTACCTACAACTTCGCATCACTAAACGGCACAAACACCTCCCCACTCACGCCCTCCACCCTCCCCGCCGCCCTCCTATACGCCCCCCTCCCCTGCAACCTCCTCATATACGCATACAACCCCGGATAACTCCCCTCACTCAACGGCACCCTCTGACACGCCGCCTCCAGCCCAAAATGCAGCATTATATCCGCCCCCGTAAACCTCTCCCCACAAAAGAACTCGCCGGGACTTTCTTTCAAATAGGATTCGAGGAAGGTGAAATGGGTGGTGAGTTCGGGGTCTACGAAAGAGCTGTCGATTTTAGAGGCGACTGTTGCAGTGAGGGGTTTTAGGAAGAAGGGGAGGGGGAAGGAGCGCAGGGTGGTGGTTATGAGGGAGACGATCAAGGGGGTGAAGAGGGAGCCTTCGGTGTAGGTCATTAGGAACTATTTTCATCAGTAATTAGCCGGGCTCGCAAGCACATACAAATACACATCTCTCTCTCTGTTCGTAAGAGAGAGAAAGATAGAAGCAAGGGAGAAAACATACCTTCCACCTCAACCACTCCTCCGTCTCGCCCCCCACTTTCCCCTCGCACCCCTCCTTCCACCTCTTCGGAATCAACCCCTTCCCAGCACCCTCCCCCTCTCCCTCCTTCCCCCCAAAATGCTCACACAAATACTCCACAATCATCTCACTCTCCGCAATCACCAGCTCCTCCTTTTCCCCAGCTGGTAGTATACTTATCACAGGACTCTTTCCCAAAGGGTGGACAGCGCGTAAGTCGGGTCCTGCGCGCTTGGTGGATGGGTCGCGCTTGTAGGGGAGAATGGTGTAGGTGAGGTGCAGTTCTTCGAGGAGCCAGATTATGCGTTGGGCGCGGGATTTGTTTAGCCTGTTGGGGTGGGGTGAGTTGGTGTGGGGACGGGGGGGGGGGACGGGGGGGTTTTGTGAGTGGGTGGGTGGGAGGGAGGGGGGGTGGTGGGAAAGAAAGGTAGGTAGGCTATAAGAACAGAAAGTTATACGTACCAGTGAACAGTAATCTTCGCACCCTGCTGTTTTGACAAGTCTTCCTGCTCAGTAGCAGGCGTAGCAGCAGCAGCCGCAGCATTCGTAGTATCCATATCCGCCATAATATCTCTCTCAGGTCCTTCTTTTCCTTCCTTCTCTCCCTTTAACTCAAAACAATTTTTTTTTCCAGATATGCTCTAGAAATAAAGAGTAAGAAAAAAGCGCCGACGGACGGGCGTGCGCGCGCGCACCTTTTATGTACTCCTCTTTTTCGTATGTGTTATCGGCACCGAGGCTTCTTTCAAACTTGTTAGATTAGGGCCGTCGTTACAAGCTTGCGGCGGGTCCGGCCAAAATCGGGATGGCGGGGCGTATGTCGGTGGGAATGCACTGCCGGCGCGGAGTGGAGTACTACCGGTAGGGCCGGAGAGGAGATGCGCCGATGGAGGGGAAAGGAGAGGGGGAAGGCGTGGGGACTTGCAGCAAGGAGTAAGGAATTCTGGAGATGTAAGGCATGTATGCGCAATAGTATATAGTTAGTCGCTTTACGAATTGAGAGGTTGATCTTGGTTGTGACGTTTTGCATAGTTCTGGTGCGACAGCTGACATATGCAGGGTTTCAACAAGCCTAAACCTACAGTAAGCTATCCACTGTTCATGTCCATGCAAACCGAGAGAAACACATCTTTTTTGGGTATCACTAGGTCCTATTGTGACCTACAGCATCTGCATCTAAATTACATCATCACCTGGCTAGTCCATGATTTCGTGGCGCTACAGGCGCGAAACGAAGCATCAGCTGCTTTTCCATAACCAAACGCCACTTGTGCTCAAACACATCCAGACTCCAAAGTAGCGACCGACTAAAAGACAAAGAGACTCCTCATCGTCCAAATTTGCTCGTCGATGCTGCTGGGAGTCCACTCGGAACCTGTCATCTGAGCAGCAATACTCTCCCTCGTATCGCGTGATAGTACCAAGTAACGCTCAATGAGGTCGCCATCAATCACGCTCTTGACGGGAGAAAAGTAGCTGCGGTACGCGAGATGGTCGCGGCCAGAGAGCGGCTTGTCTTCTGATCGTAGCGAGAGCTCCAACTGTTGGAACAACTTGTGACTTCGGCGAGAAGCAAAGGGGATGAGTGCTCCCAATGTGCCCTGTACGCCAGCCCAGAATATAATGCGATCACCACCCGATATGAGGTTGGTCTTCTGTATAGACACGGGAATATCGTTGGTGAAGTAGTGCGCAATCAAGTCAAGTCGATTCGGAGTACCACCCAAGTAACTCTTGTCTACGAGGAGGTCTGATCCATCTGGCGACTCATCTGATGAATCTGAAATCTCCTTGGGACAGCGCACTAGCCAGATGTTGCCGAATTTGTCACCACCAATGGTAGTGTCATAGTCTAACATCTCTGATGCTGTAGTGTGTCGAGCAACGTTGTCATCGACAAAGGGGATGAGACGGTTAGGATGGACCTGGTCCTTGTGTACAAAGTATGAGACCGACTGTGCTTGGTCAGAAACCACCAGCCGACTGCCTTGTGTCTTGAGATCGACGATACGTGTTGGCACGCAGTTCGGTGCTTGAGCCTTGCGAAGAAGAGACTTCATACCACAGTCGTAAAGACATAGATGTCGGCCAACACCAGCGATGAGCTTGCCCTTGAAAGCAAGAAGCGCTAGAGGTGGCTCGCTGACCGCGGTCTCGTTGAAAAGCGTAAGCTCGCGACCATCTGGGCTAATCTTGTACACTTGTATCGATGCACTAGTGAACTTGAGAGGTGTAAAGCTCAGGTCTTTGGCAAGGCCGACAACCAGGAACGCATCGTTGCCACGGCTCTCGAAGAAGACCAGCGCTGCACTGACCAGCGACTGGTTGCCATTGACTTCCACCGTATGAACGACGGTCTTCTCGGTCACAGGGTCGACTACCTGGATACAAGATGCCCAACTACCGTGAGCTCTCGGATAACCAAAGTCGATTGCTGGAAATTCATCACTTTCGGCGCTTCCATTGGTCGCTTCGCCGTTAGTCTGAACGATTTCCATTGAGTCGTTTGTGCCATCCTCTTTTTTAACTGTGTTATGTGCAATCAACTGCTGCCGTCTGTCTGCACTAATGGTATTGTTGTCGCTCTGGATGACGTAAAAGACACCCTGGTCGTGGTATCCTACCATCTTCCTTGGCGTGTACTTGAGCGGTATGTTTTCATAAGTCGTATTGTCCGTTAGGTCGTTGAAGGTGAAGATTCTTATTGAGTTAGTATCTGGTCTTGAAAGCCATGTCTTGTAAATGCAAATAGGTGGCTGCTTTCAGTAGGAACAATTGGAAAATTTTTGTAACCGTCATATGGTTTCAGGGTACAAATCTTCATCATTGCAGAAAAGAAGAAAGAGAAGGAGTCATGCTTACCGTAACTCATTAGCGCTCACACAAATGATGCCTTTGAACTGGGAGCCATCAAAGTTCCATGCCGACTTGAAAGGAATGTAGTTTAGCGGCGTCAGCTGCAGAACTCCGGTACGAGGATGAGTGTAGCCCAGCCATGGTCTGGAAGTCATTGCCAAGATACCAGGCTCGCCTGCAACAGCCACCTTGGCGAATTTGATGGGTTCGGGCCCAAGGAAGCGTCTTCTGGTGTCACCAATGTCGCCCGTTGCCTCGTCTAGCGCTGAGCGGATATACACACCACTTCGCAGACCGATATGCAGAAACTGGCTGTACCCGCGCGGTGACTTATCTGACATGAGATTGATGGTCAGATCGCTTGGTGGTGATGTTAATGCCTGAACAGAGATACTCCCCAGGATGTGACCGTCTATGTCAGGACTGAGGTTGAAAATCCTGACAGTCTGATCACTGCATCCGACAGCCAAGAAGTAAGCTCGTATCCTACCCTCGGGGACATCAGGCATTGCGAGGCAGCTGATAGTGCTGTCCAGAGAAATGTCGGTCTCAGCCATGGAAAGCGAATAATCCTCGGCACATTCAAAGTACAGAATTTGACCAGAACTGAGAGCAATTGCGACTTGGCGGTTGTTTGTTGCGCAGGCAACAATGGTTCGGTGTGCTGGAGGGTGCCAATCCATGAGGTCGGCGTGCGTCGCGACAGCATCACCGTTTGGAAATTGAATACTCCGAATGTGGCGAATGCCCTTTGGATGAATCTGGATGATGCAGTCTTCACCAAATTGTTGTACACCAAGCGTGTTCGTGTCGGGTATAAAACCAGTGTTGGAGGCTTCCTCTACATCATCGCCGATCTTCAACACGAGTGTTCGACTATGAAGACACAATACAATCAATGTGTCTGCCTCGTCATCAACCGTAAGCTTTGTTGTCCAGACATCGGAAGCGTTCTGTGGCAAAGGTGACTCAATAAGATCCAGAACTTCTAGAGCATTCCTAGTAGTACGGAACGAGCTCCGACCACTGGTACCATTGATAGTGTATACTTGCGGGGCATCCTCTAGGGCGGGGTTGGAAACCTCCATGCCCATAATCGGATTTAGGCTGGGCATTGTTTCAACCGCGGTGAGATTAACCAGTGCTCGGGGCCTAAAGAAAGGAGGCGCAAATGAGGTTTCCGGATCAACAGGGAATTGATCGCTATCGAAGACAGGGTCATCAGTCTCGTCACCCAAAGACTCTAGCTCGTACAAGATACGATCTCCTGACTCGCAGGCGGCGTATACAAAACCTGCTCTGAGAATGCAAATGCTCGTCGCAATCGGGAGGGTATCGAAATACTTGATCTTGATCTTGTCGACTGTACCATTGGGGGCATCCACAGTGAGCTTAAAGACATCGCCGTCCTCTGTCTGCAAAAGGTAGAAGAAGTCTCCACCTTTGAGAGAGTATAGAGTACCAGCAATAATCATGCGCTTTCGGTTAGGGTCCTCAGTGGCCCCCTCACGGCGTGGAATGGCTAGTCGGTGGACCTTGGATTTGTTGTTGAAGATGCGGCGATAGGTGATACTGTCCTCTCCGCAGCACAAGACACCACTTGGTGCGTTAGGACCTCCTGGAACACGGAAGAGGGTATTGGCTGTTCGATCAACTGGTTCGGACCATTTCCGCACAATGTGATTGAGACCAAGATCTAGCTCATAGTATACTATCTCCTTCTTGATCTCATCGTACGCCTCGCCGGTGGGGTCGGTCTCCGAATTGGAGTAATCCACTTCCAATGTTGCAAACATTGGGTTGTCGTAGCCCACATCGAGTCCAATGAGACAGTAAACGAGTGTCTGAGGCTTGTGCGCCTCGAGCGGTGAGGAGATGGCAATGTCTGTCTGGCCACTTCGGGTGAGGATGTAAACCAGCTTGTTCTTCTCCGTCGAAGCGATCATGATAGCGCGCCCTTTCGGGTCGGCTGCCAGATACTCGCCCGGGACGACACGTCGTATTCCAGACTTGCCGAACGTCTCGAAGTGAACCGTTCTGAAGGTTTGCTCATCTGGAAGATACTCGTATGTGACAAGTCTTCCGGAGTCTGTGGTTATGACAATATGGTCTGACAGAGTCAGCAAAGGTGCTCGAGATTAACAGTCCCATCCATGCAGGCTCAGCCAAGCGCGAGCTCGAAGGTGTCGTGTGCTTTGAAAATCACTATACTGCTTGTAGTGGGTTGGGACTGACTAACCTTTGGTGCCACCGGCAATCCTAAACTTGGCGATGCCGCGTATGATGCCAAATACATCCTGAGAGTAAAGCTCATTGAAGGCTTTCTGTCTCCGCGAAACTTCGAGAAGAGCCAGGCGCGAACCGCTCGCTGTGAGGATCTGCTGCTTGCCGTTGCCCAAGAAATCGCCAGAAATAGCGTCCTGAGTTGCCGTGGGCTGCTTAACCGTCAAGGCGTACAGGGACATGGTTGAGAAGCTCGTCATGATGGGCGACGGCGGGCACTGGCCCAGAAACTATCGTCGCTTCAAGGTTGTCGGAGTTGATGTGCACCAGTTTGCGACACCAACGTGGTGTTGTTGGCATAGCGGTCGGGAATCGTGAAATCTTTACAATCCAAGGCCATAGCTCCTCGGAGAAGCGTCGGGCCGGCCTCTTAGGAACTAACTGGAATACGTTAGCGTTATCGGGACAGCTACAGTCACGCCCAAATTCACTACGCCCGATTCTACGACTACCCCCAGCAACTGTAAGAAGTTTAGGATTTGTACATTTGTAAAAATTGCTAAAAGTGTATAGCTCGCCAGCGGAGTTATACACAGTTTTTATAGCTGTAAATCGGACGTAGTAGTTGTCCGGCTATTTTATTTCCCCGAGAGCCGGCCCAGCCAATGGTGGGGGGCGGTCCCACTAAAATTTCACGTCGCAAAGTCTCGACGAACGCAGCCGACAAGAACGCAGCGACCGAAAAAAACTACCAAACACGGCCAAGGAGAGGAAGAAGAAGAAGAGAAAATAGCAAGGGCACCTTAGTCTGGACAAATCACTTGAGACTTCTTGACAATTGCATCTCGACCTAGACTAGTGTCTCTCGCCTCAACTACAAGATGAAGCGCAAAGTGGGCGCTTTGGAGAAGCTGGAGTCCGATCATGCCGCGCTCAGGTTCAAGCTGAAGAGGGACCCCCAATCTTACCGAGACGACTTCGAGCAACAATACCAGCAGTACCGCACGCTGCTCGACTTGTTTCTTGCCGATCCAAGCACCACCGATTCAGGGCTCGTTGCGCTAAAAGAGTAAATATCTTCTGCGCACTCATATATGGAACATGGCTGACTTCGTAAAATTCCAGCCTCATAGAATTCGTATCGCATACCTCAAACCTCTACCCCGATCTTACAGCGCAATTCCCTCAAGACCTCATAAACATATTGCTTCAACACCATGAAGTGCTCGAGTTTGATCTCAGAGACAAGGTCGTCAGCAGCATATGTCTTCTCAAGAATAAGGGCGTCATAGACTCTGTCACACTCCTCAACACCCTCTTCCCCGTCTTGATCACAACGCCGAGCAAATCCCTGAGGAAACTCTGCTTCGAGAAGATCATCAGCGACGTACGATCGTCCAACGCAAAGACTATCAACCACAAGGTGAACAAGGCTCTCCAGACGACCTTGTTCAACTTGCTAGAAGCAGATAGCGCTGCGCCCCGGGGATTCTTGGCCGTCAAAATCACACGAGAGCTATGGAAGCGGCAGATCTGGACCGACGCACGTACTGTCGAAGTTATGCGATTGGCAGCGTTGAGCGACAACGAAAAGACCATCACAGGTGGTGTCAGATTCTTTCTTGGTGGTGACCAGGAGAGAGAAGCAGCCGCAGAGGAGAGCAGCGACGACGATAATGATATCGACATGGCCAAGCTGAGACATCAGGCAGGCATCAACAAGAAGAGTAAGAAGAAGGCTCGCGACCTGAAGCATGCCGCTGTCAGTCTGAAGAAGAAGGAAAAGAAGAAGCATGCACCACATCCACTCAACTTTTCGGCTCTTCACCTGCTACACGACCCTCAAGGTTTCGCTGAGACACTCTTCTCTAAACACGTTCAGAATTCCAAGAACAAGCTTGCGCTCGAATCCAAACTTTTGGTTCTCCAGCTCGTAACCCGACTCGTTGGTTTACATCAGCTCACAGTCCTCCCACTATACTCGTACTTCTTGAAGCACCTCACACCTCGTGTATGTGTCTCACGTTCTCTCCGTCTCTAGTCTGCCGTGCTGATACTATGATAGCAAAATTCCGTCACAAGCTACCTGGCTTGCCTAGCGCAAGCGACGCATACGTATGTTCCTCCAGACGTCTTGGAACCTCTGGTGCAAAAGATTGCAAACGAGTTCGTGTCCGAAGCATCAGCCTCTGAGGTTGCGGCAGCAGGTTTGAACGCCATCCGTGAAATTTGCGCGAGGCAGCCGTTAGCCATGACGGATACTCTGCTGCAGGATTTGGTCATGGTATGTGTAGACTTTCTTTGTCTGAGTTTGTATACTGACATTTTGTAGTACCGTAAATCTAAAGACAAGGGCACCATGATGGCTGCCAAGGGCCTGCTCTCCCTCTATCGTGAAGTCGGTGCCGATCTCCTCAAAAAGCGCGACCGTGGCAAAGACGCTACAATGGGCATACGCGCCGGCACCATCAAAGAAAAGCGCTACGGTGAAGAAGCCATTGGCGAAATCGAGGGCATCGAGCTTCTCGAGAAATGGAAGGAGGAGGAACGACGCAAGAAGCTGGAGGCAGCTGGCCTAGACCCTGATGCAGACAACGGCGGCGTTGTGCTCGAGAACGACGACGAGGAAGACTGGAAGAAGTGGGACGTGGAAAGCGACGGTGACAGCGACGACTCGGGCGGTTGGATCAATGTAGAAAGCGACGGTGAAGACATCCAAATCAGCGACTCTGAGGACGAGAAGGACAAGGAAGCCCGACCCTCCAAGAAGGCCAAACTCGACACTTCCAAAACACCGACACCTGGCCCTGCAGCAACAGAAGACGCAAAGGAAGCCGAAGCCACAAAACAAATCTCCAAACTCCTCACTACCACCATCCTCACCCCCGCCGACCTAAAACAACTCCAAGCCCTCCGCGCCTCCTCCACCCTCACCTCCTCCCTCCCCTCGCACAAGCGCGCCCAACTCCTCGCCGCCCGCCACGCCGACGAAGCCATCACCGCCGAAACAATCGAGCTCGCGGCCTCCATCGGCAAAAAGAACACCAAAGAAGAGAAGATTGCAATGGCAAAAGCGGATCGCGAAACAAACCACCAGTCTACAACGGCTAAGCGCAAGGAGAAGAAGGAGGCTGAGGGCAAGAGTACGACGAATAAGGAGAAGGCGAGGAAGAAGAATTTTCTGATGACGCTGGGTAAGGCGAAGAGTAAGAATAAGAGGAGTTTGGGCGATGTGAAGAAGACGCTGCTGGGGCATGTGGAGAGGAGGAAGAGGGGGGGGAAGAGGGGGAATAAGGGGAATTAAGGGGGGTGATGGGAGTGAGGGGAGGAAATGGGAAAAATGGGGAAAATGTATGGGATTATCTGGATGGATTATGTCAATCTTCGGTATGTTACATGGTGACCTGTATCTTATACTGGAAAAAAACATTTTTTGTCTAAATGGGTATTCATTCGTATCTAACATGCTATAAGCTTTATTGCAGCCATCTGAAGAACAATTGCCAAGGAGATAGTGAGATTAGGAATGAGGACGAAAAAAAGGGGGCCGTTGGTTGGTTTCTCCCCTTTCCCCAATAATATTACACGTCCATCTTGCACCCATCACGTTGCAATCAATGTCCATGCAAACTCCCTTTTTCTCCTTTTATTTTGGTACATAGACATACGGCAGCAAAGTTACATTACATCATGATAAAGTCCTCCTCATTTCCCTTTATTTCACTTTCCTACTTTCGTCGACGTGTACCGGTATACTGCTGCTGCTGCCGCTGCTGAGGATGTGGTTCGACGAGTTCGATCCCAGTACCACTGCCTCCCCATTCATACTCTCTTCCTCTACCTTGTTTCCTTCTGTTTGACTCTTTGTGCGCCGCGGTGGTGGATGCGGTACTAGACTTTGACCTAGTCTTTGACTTTGACCTAGACTTGCCGGTAGTGGTGGATGTAGAGGTAGAAGTAGAAGTAGAACCGCTCGTCTGCTTCAGCGCCATTATCACACCAATAAGGCAGAAAGGGGATGACATGTCTTCTTCTTCTCTGTTGAAGAGTGTTGATGATTTGAAGCCCAGGGTGCAGAGTAGAATAGGTTGGTAGGTGAAGAGGGTGCAGAGTAGAATAAGTTCAAGTTTGTTGTCGAAGAGGGTGCAGAGAAGAATAGGTTGGTTGGTGAAGCCGATTGCGGATATGAGAGCAATGGGTGGAAGGGGGACGCGCTAGGGGGCGCGTTACGCGGTGGAAATTTTGGTGGTTGTTGGCTTGCTTTTTTGCTTTGCATGGCTGCTTGGCTGGCTGGCGACGACGGGTGAGAGTTTGTAAAGTGGCGAGGTGAGGTGGAAGGGGATGTGGAAAGGTGGGATTGGTGGATAGAAATACGAGAAAGCAGTGTCATTTATATTCTATACTGGGGAAAGAGAAAAAAAGGGTGTGTGGTGTGTGGGACCAGAACCATGGTAGACCTTTGACGACATATATCGCCTAGTCCCATTCGTCGGGTTTCCAGCTGACTTACCGTACCGTACCATGGATCGCACGAGATTGGTACCGTTTTTTTCCTGTTCACTTGTTTTGTAGTTTTCCTTCGCGAACATGACACACATATACTGTCTTGCGAGATACTCAACTCTATGATAGTTAACAATATCTGTGAAAACCAAAGCATGACTTGCTTGCTTGATTCACACGCCCCACTTCACACGTCTCATTCAACATGCCATGTTTCTCTTGTCAAGCCTGTGGTATGAGACAGGCGACAAGAAGTAACATGTAGATGGGGTATTTACTCAGAATTGGGGGCGTTGCCAAAACACCCCAACGCAATCTACCTATTATCGTGCCCATACGCGTGAGCTATACATGTTGGAACAAAACACCAGGGCTGGGCGCAAAATTATAATCTCGCAGCGTCTTCGCAGGCGCTTCAAAGAGCTGGATACAGATGCAGATGCCACTTGTGATGATGGAGATGAGGATTACGATGCGCGGTTTAGCTGGGAGAAGCGCTGGTCGGAATTCGCGCCCGGAACGCAGGAACTTGGTAATGGCGACGAGGATACCAAGGGCTGGCTTGAAGGACTCGCCTTAGATGAGGAAAAGAGAGCTTCGCGCTTGATTGCCGGTATGGGGGAGTGGGTGTGCGAGGTTTACAGAAAAGAGATGCTGCAGTTACAAACTACAAGACCAGGCATGGATACCACAGTTCTCGAGCGGATACGGAAGGGCGAGAGTCTTCAGAAAAGGGCATTTGAGGATTTACTTGCTCCGCTTCGAGTGCGGAAGTTGGTGCCTGGAATGCAAGAGTCGCAGGGAGATATGGTTCAAGTACTGCTCGGCTGGAACGAGCGTGTAACGAAACATGAAGAAAACGACCAAGGGCGACAGAATCTCATCGTTGCGTTGGAGGAGAGGATAAAGACTGTTGACAAAGTCCTGGCTATTGTAGGCGACGAAACAAACGTCGATCAGTTTGACAGAGTAGGGCAGAGCGGCATTCTTGAACCTTCTCAACACCGACTCTTGAAAGCGATTCATGCATATCGACCGGAAACTAGTGAGTTTCGGAATCAGGATCCCTTCGACATGTTGGTCCTCATGTGGGCGCATGTACGCAATCCAGACGTTGCTAATGAAGACGACTGCATGTACTTGTTGTACAAGGTCTTGAATGGAGAGGAAGCGTTGAAAATTCGCTTCGAGCGTGAAGGACAGAGGCGTGTATTCCAACGAAAAATAGAAGAAGCGGCGCGAGAAGGGGATCACCACGGGAAATCACGTTTTATCAAACGATGGAACGCGTACAACAAGAAAATTGCAGAAACAGCGCGCCAACATGTCATCTCCAAGATCCACTGCGCATGCGACGAGTTGAAGAAGTTGGAGCTAGATGGGCTACTAACTTTAAGCATTCTGCAGTCAGCACAGCATTGTGCAGCACGCGACGCACTCCCGACGGGCTGGACTCCGCCATGGACGCAGATACTGGAAGAATGTGCCAGAGTAGAAGGAAACCTGGACGACAAAGTCGAAAAGTGTTTTCCTGACCTTGAGGCTACATCCGAAGTAACAACGAACCAACTCCGAGAAATAACAGCAGTCCACGATACAGTGTTCACGCGCACGCTCAAGTTTGCTGGCGCAGACCTTGCGGGAATGGATGCTGCTGCGAAGGAGCGCCTGATCGAAGCACGACTGACCGATCCTGTGACGGCGGGCATGATGGAGCAGACGCTGCACGGTGTCTTGGAAACGCAGCTGGTTGCCACGCAGATGCTCAGGCATCTCGGTGTGATGAGGGAATCATTGGGTGAGCTGTTGAAAGCGGCAGAGGCAAAGTGCGAGGAGCTGGAAAAGTTGACACTTGTGGCTGACTGTGGTGAGAGAGGTGGGTATGAGCAAGCGGAGTTTGTGTAGTGGGGGAATACCGAAATCCGATCGACTGCACATGACGTTCACCGCCCATGACTTTTATTGTTGCGAAAACAAATGAGGAAGCCAATATCTCCCAGCCTCAATATCGGTGCGGGATTAACAAACAAAGCCGTTGGGCCACGCGCTAAGGCGCAGTGATGTGAATGGCGGAGGGTCGCTGGTCGCGCAGGGCGGATAGCCGGATTCGAAGTCGGAAAAGAACGGGTCCAGTGCCAAGCACAAAACTTCTCACCAACTATCGCAGCCGTATCTCCGTCTGTTCATTTTCAATCCAACCTTCACACGACCACACCTCTCCACTCTCCACTCTTACCCATCTCTACCAGCGACAATGGCCACCTCTCCTCCTCCCACCGCCACGGGCTCGGCCAAGGTTGACGCCGCAAAGGCTAAGCTCATGGCCACCGACCCTACTGCTCCCACTGGTCTGGGCCTGTACTCGCGATTCGCTTTCGCCGGTGCCGTCTGCTGCTCCGTCACCCACGGCGCCCTCACACCCGTCGATGTGTACGTTGTGCCGCCCCCCAATGGCAGAAGAGACGGCAATGGCTGCGTCGCACATGTTTTTTGCGACAAGCGGCCAGGTATCGTCGAACATGACGCCAGAATGCCAAGCTAACAACCTCACGCAGCGTCAAGACCAGAATACAACTGGACCCCGCCAAGTACAACACCGGCCTGATCGGTGGCTTCAGGAAAGTCATCGCTACCGAGGGTGCTGGCGCCGTCTGGACTGGTTTCGGTCCTACCGCTGCTGGTTACTTCCTCCAGGGTGCCTTCAAGTTTGGTGGTTATGAGTTCTTCAAGCAGCAGGCCATCAACATGGTCGGCTACGAGACGGCCTCCAACAACCGTACCGCCGTCTACCTCGCTGCTGCTGGTATTGCTGAATTCTTTGCCGACGTTGCCCTCTGCCCGCTCGAGGCCACCCGTATCCGTCTCGTCGGTGACCCAACCTTTGCCAACGGTCTCGTTGGTGGTTTCACCAAGATCCTGAAGAACGAGGGTGTTGGTGCCTTTTACTCTGGTTTCGGACCCATCCTGTTCAAGCAGTACGTACCGATCGTCATGTCCAAGCCAATCTTTGTTTTTTGACTAACAGTGCCACAGGGTTCCCTACACCATGGCCAAATTCGTCGTTTTCGAAAAGGTCAACGAGGCCATCTACACCGTCGTCGACAAGAGCAAGACCTCCTCCGGCATGCAGACCGTCTACAACTTGAGTTCCGGTCTCATGGCCGGTTTCGCCGCCGCTATCATCTCCCAGCCCGCCGACACCATGTTGTCCAGGATTAACAAGACCAAGGGTGAGCCAGGAGAGGGAACCACTAGCCGGCTAATCAAGATTGCCAAGGAGCTCGGTCTCCGTGGCTCATTCGGCGGTATCGGTGCCCGTCTCTTCATGGTCGGTACCCTGACCGCTGGTCAGTTTGCCATCTACGGTGACATCAAGAAGGTAAGACTCGTATCCCCAGACTTTGCACGCAACATACACTGACTCGTTTGCCAGGCCCTTGGTGCTACCGGTGGTGTTGAAATCGCCAAGACCAACTAAATGTTTGTCGCGTGCGACGAGGAGCAGGGGCGGAGGAGATGACACCCAGGACAGCCATGACTAGTGTCTCGATGAGGACCTGGTCATCAACGCAAAAGTCTGTCTTTTTTTGCATACTGACTGGCATAGATATTCGGTTTGATACTTCTACTTTATCTTCCATATGTGTTTTGCCTTTTTTTGCAGCCTTTTTTCAATTAGATGTTGCTTTCGCTTTGTAGAAGGGGCGATGTCATGTAACTGTACGATCGAGTAGGAATATATGCTGCAGAAATAGACCCAACTCATAATTTGCACATTCTGATGTCACTTGGATGCGTCTAATTCGTTGTCTAGATTTTCTCTACTGTTCTAATGCATGTTCTAACTCTAGTCTATCCATCTACCATTTCTACTTTTTATAAATATTAGCATCAAACCCCGTCGGAAACCTCTCCCTCCCCTCAGCATCCCCCCTCGTCCAAACACTCACGCTCGTCCCCGAGCATCTAAACACACCAAACCCCTCCGCATCAATCTCCACCTCCCCTTGCTCCCACCCCAGCAAATCCGTCCACTTCTGCCCCGCATGCATCTCCCCTACTGCCATTTTTATCTCCCCAGGACCAGCATTACTCATCACACACGCCAGCCCCGCCTTCTTATCCCACGTCCCGCGGCGCACAAAACCAATGCAATTCGCCTCGTTGAAGTAGTCTTCCTGGTCGCCGTAGGCAAACATTTTGCGCGCGAGGATTAAATCTGCGAGTTTGCCAGCACATGATGGTGGTGTGGCGTGGGGGTCGCTTAGGCCGTAGAGGTCGCCGTAGAAGGGGCAGGGGTAGCCGTCTTGCCTTAGGAGGATGAGCGCATAAGCGAGCGGTTTGAAAAAGTCTTCGATTTTCGTTTCCATGACTTGACCCGGTTGGGTGTCGTGGTTCGTTACGACTGTGACGGCATCCGTGGGGCGCAGAGCAACGAGACTATTGTCAAAGACTGTGCGTAGGTCGGCGCTTTCCGTCGTCGACAAGGTGCCAAAGGTGTTGAGAAGGGGGGAGTCATAGAGGGCGAATTTGTGCGACATGCTGTCTAGCCAGTCACTCATGACTTTTACATCGCCCGACCAGAACTCTCCGACGACGAAGATGTCATCTCCGCATTGCGAGCGCAGGTTGTCGATCCAGTCGTTTGTAAAGCGCGAGCTAAAGTGCTGCACGGCATCGAGCCGGAAGCCCTTGAGCCCCAGCTCCTGCGTGATCCAAACACCCCATTTCTTGACGTCTTCTTGTACGTCTGGGTGCGAGTAGTCAATGTCTGCAAACATCATGTAATCTGCATTTCCTTGCTCGTCATCCACCGAACTAGACCATCCCTTGTTATCTCCCAGGATCTTATAAATCGCCTTTTTCCCATTCTCCTGGTTGTAATCTGTGCCGGAGAAGTGTTCCCAGTGGTATTTCAGCGCAGAGTACGTGTCACCGCGGCCTGGGAAGTCGAAGCCTAACCACCCTTCTATTTCGTAGGCTTCGCTGACTTCCTTTGTGCGGTCGTTGGTGTCGACTTCTACGACGCGGCATTTTTCGGTGCGGTCGGCGCCGGCTTTGTGGTTGAGGACGGCGTCCCAGTAGAGGCCTATGCCGTGCTCTTTTGCTACTTTGGTGAGCTCAACAAGTTCGGCTTTGGTGCCCCATTTTGTGGCCTGGGAGCCTTTTTGGTCGAATTCGCCCAGGTCGTAGAGGTCGTAGATGTCGTAGCCGACGCCTTGGGGGTTGGCGCCTTTGCAGCCGGGGGGAAGCCAGATGTTGGAGATGCCGATGGCTGCGAGCTTGGGGATTTGCTCGGCGAGACGTTTCCAGTGGTAGTGGTCGTCGGGAACGTTCCATTCGAAGCCCTGGAAGAGCGTCTCGTTTTCGGGTGTGGGTTTGTTTTCTGTTGTGTGTGAGCAACCCGAGTCATGGAGGGAGGGGAGGATTCCATGTGAGGGGTTTTTGGCTTACCTTCTGAACTCATAGCTGTGGATATTTGGTGTGTAGTTCTATAGTGAGTATTTTATCCAAAGAATCTGAGAATACTGGTATGTTCTGAGAATTTAGGGATGTCTGGTGAGTGGAATAGCAAAAGTCCACTCAAATTCTCCGGATGAGAAGAAACTTCCCGAGTCCAATGATACATATTTATGTGTTTCCTACTACAAATAGCGCCTGTCCAACCTTGTGTTTTGGTGTGACAGATCAGGTTTCTACATCGAGGACCCTGTAGTCGTGCTGGATCTAAGGGTCGATTCAAGGGTGTTGTTGGATGGTCTGGACAAAAGTGGATCCCGCACCGCTGGTCGTCAACAATCAGTCGCAGTGACGTCAGCTTACATTCCGCTATCATCCCGCGGACTTGACATGCAGCAGATGTACTTGCAATGTGCAAACAGGTGAAGGTATCATCAAAAGGGTTAAAATACACTAGGTGCAACTGGGCTCTGGGTGGCCGTCGTTGAGGCTGAGTTTCTGTGGGAAGATCGTCGCTGCTGTGACAGCGGGTCGAGGGTGCAGACTAGTCCGAATCAAGCAAGGTACGCTCCTCTCGCTGACCTCTTCTTTGATTGGTACAGTATGTCGTCTACTTTACTGGTAGACTAGTGTGTATACATCATTTATTCGCGGCTAGCATTTGAGAAGCGACGAGGCGCTGGAGACTCACTGCCCTGCCAATGTCTAGGTGAGGCGCGACTCTCTTTCACTCTTTCACTCCGTTGCTGCCTAACACGCTACGCCACCTTCCTTACCCCTTCTCTGTATTAAAACCCCGCTTCTCTACCAAGAACTCATCGTTCTCAACTACCCCATTTACACAGCAGTCGACACCACAATCATGGATAGAACACTTGATAGCCCGGAGAAGAAGAAGGTGCGCAGTGCACGTGCCAGCTTCTTCAGCAAGTTCTTAAGCAAGGCTAAGCAACAACTTCCTGCTTCATCTTCGCAATCAGAGTCAACAACATCATCTTCAGCATCCATTACTCAACCAACAGTCGATCAAGCAACTCACCAGGAGTCCGACGACACCCAGTCTATCACTACCAGACCAAACAAGCGTATCAAGATGTCATCCTCAATCACCCCAGCGGTTCCCAAGATAATCTTCCAACCCGAAATTATCATTCGCTTCTATGACCCCAACAGGCGTGGGAATGATGTCCTTGGTCGTAAGCTAGAAGAGATCCTCAGCTGGTCCGATGACAAGCTCGAGCATTGCCACAACTACATCCAGATGCTCTTCCCACTTCCCGAGGGGTCACCTTACAACGCCGAAGCACCGACAATCAACCTCCAGGTCATGCAAGCCTTTCGATCGCGACCTGAGCTACGACGGCAGCTGTCTCGGAGCTTTGAGCGGATGCTCAAGTTCTACGGTTTCGAGGTGTTGTGCAAGTCTGAAACTGAACGTAAGGAGCAAGATGAGAACGAAATTGCTGTACTGAAGGCTGCTGCTGTTGCAATGAAGGCTACTGCTGCTACGAAGAAGGCTGCTGCTGTACTGAAGAATGCTGCTGCTACACTTGAATCAGCACCCGATGTTGACCGACAAAAGACCGTAGACACTGACCATGGCACGGCAGCAACACATGACACAGCGGAAAATCCAAAGACTACCACACACACGGATGCCCCTACCAAGGCAGACTCTTCATCTTCCAATACTCTGCAACAACCCCCCTCTCCCCCCACTCCAACTGGCTACCACATTATCCGCTCACCCAACTGGCGCAAGCGCTTCAAGTTCTGGGCCGTGAACTTCAACCACAACCACCTCCGCATCACGCGCATCCTCCGCTGTCTCCGCATCTGCGGCCTCCAGACCGAGTATAATGCCTTCTTCACGGCGCTTGAGGACGTCTTTGACGACCCGAATATCTTCATTGGTACCAGGAGCCTGACGTACTGGAGGCTGGCTGTCACGTACCCGTTGCATGTGGCGCCGGATGGTAGTGTGTGCAAGTGGCTGGAAGAATGGGACAAGGAGCATGTGAAGCAGCTGCCGAAGGTTGCTGAAAAGATGGAGAAGGATAGTAAGGGAAAGTAGGTGGGTGGGCTGGGAGTGGGAGTTGGGGAAGATCTGTCATGGAAGCAGGGACAACATGGTCATGTGAAAGGCATGTGTTGGGCTTATGCGGGTCTTTGGCGTTAATCTAGGGGAATTATTTCACTCTGTCGAGAGTTCAAGGCAGTCGGTTTGCTTGTGGGTGGCAAGTTGAGTCTAATCCCTTCCATCTACCACTCACCCCTTTTGTTTTGTCATCAAGTAGATGGAGTCTTTTCTTCTTTAGGACTTGCCAATGCCTTGAGTTGGGCATTTATTCTCACTTCAATACAATACAGGAACATTGTAGCTTGAAAAAAGACTCCCGGCATGCATGCATCTTCCTGTTGATAAGTGTTTGTTTTTCTGTCCTATGCAACATGTTCATCCCAAGGAGTAAAGTCAATTACATGTTCTATAACAAGTTCTTTGTACTCGTCCAGTCGTAATCGATACTCTTGCACCGTCGTCATACCGCTAGCATTCCTACACGCCACTACTTGCATAATCGTCAGACGCAGACAAGATAGCTCCCTTTGGCAAGTGTTGAGCTTCCTGCTGCTCAGTGTTTGAAAGCGGCGTCGCGAAACAGGTTTTCAGCATCGACACAACGTTTTGCAAGCTACTTCATATCGGCGTGATCACCTTCCCACCCAGGAAGCGCGACGGTCCCCATTTGTGGATGCAGCATGTATCGATTCAGAAGTACTGCAGCTCGTCCTGCGCTGCTTGATTAGCGCAGAACCGAAGCGTTCGATAACCTTCTTCCTTCTCCTTGTAGGTTCTATTTGATGTGTCGTCGAAAAGCATCTCGCAGTTGCTCCATCTGTGCGAAAGAATGCGCGTAGGGTGGAATCGCTTCTCCGCTGGAATGTGTCAAGACGGGCGTTCCTAGCGCGTTGTAGTGAAGGAGCTGCATAGGCGTTTGCGGTTTGGACATGCCTAGCAATGGCGAGGCGCGAAGTACTTTGATGGTAGAATGAAGCAGGCAGAGGAAGTTTACGCTGGGCTTCTGTGAAGGCTGCCTGCCGAGGCAGTGCATACCTACGACCAGGCTGAGCGGATGCTGGGCACATGGAGCATCCTGCGCCATGCCGCCTTGCAACTTGCGCTGTACAGCGGTTGCTATTTGAACTCACGTTAGACTTTTGCGCACATAGTCAGGGTACGGTACCAGCGGGTAGAGCAGTCCTACCTAGACTGCCATGTTGGCATCTCGCGACATTCATGTCAACGAGGGAGAGGGTGCAACGCCGTAGGTCGTATAGACGTAAAGTCACCATCGTTCTCTATAACCCTACCTACTATATCGTAAACTTTTAATAGAAAATGTAATTACTCGTGTTGGCAGCGTGACTCACCGTCACCAACGTTCCACAGATCTCGCGCACAGACTCCGGGGTAGGTAAGGGAGCTAGCGCCATACCGGTAGGCAACAGCAACAACAGCTTAGCGAAAGAATATGACTGCCCTTCTATACCATAGTACTATATAGATCTATTAAATCAGCAATCTTCCATCAAATCCACACCTGCTGCAACGCAGTGTGGCGGAATCGGACGTGAACCTCGGTCAGCACACGGCCTACCATCAATCGACGTAATTATCGACATTACCTTGGTGGTCGTGGTTGTCCGCATGTTCGAGTACGTGATAAAACCATTTATGGTTTTCAGCGGTTACCTAAGCTGAGTTAAAGTGACCGTTCTTTTTGCCGCTTTTTTTTTGACGGTGGAAGGAAGTAGGACGAGCCGTGATCACGTGAGGGAGGGGTCGATATGAGAAGGTAGGAGTAGGTATTTCGATCAAGCAGGCCCCTGTCCTGTCGTCGATACAAGTTATTATTACTGGGTTGAAAGATGACGTGATAATGGACGTGATCTGGTAGAAGACGGCTGATAATTCACGACAGCTGCACCGACAAATTAGTAGCACTAAAACCATCTCCCATCCCCACCCCATCTTTCTGCTCAAAAGTAAGCTTTGTTTCGTTTCCCTTTTTTCCCTTGCACGCAAGTTGTGGTGTCGTGCTGAGGCACTGGGCTGACGTTTCAACTCTTTCCTTTTCTGCGAGTTACCTACTTGTCCACGCGCTGTGTCACGGGGATGCAACATATGCACTCTTCCCCTATCATGATTGAAATAAGAGAGGATGATCTCATATACCAAGTGATAATAAGAACCGGATCTACACACCTAAAATAGAACCGAACAGGCGCGCGCGTGCGTGCACACAATGATGCGCTGCTAGGTGTACAACATTTAGCCGTTTCATAATTCGTTCGCAACCGCACAGTAACTCGTACTGTACATACAGTCTATCGCTCACTTCACATCAACAACAAATCGACAAGTCCTCCCTACTCACCGGTTTGTCTCGTCACATGCAAACGGGTATCAAGTTACAAGTCACAGTCTCACAACCACACTCACCGACTCACCGACTTCTGTCACCATGTTACGGGCTCCGACGTCCGTTTCAGACCGAGTCTATGCTGAGGGGAGGGTGGTGACACGCGTTTGATAAGGGGAGGGATGGGAGGACGGACAGGGGTTTCGGAAGGTGTGGCGGTGCGGCGCGTGCGAGAGGGGTGGGGCCTAGGCGTCTGTTCACGTAGCCGAGATGAGACGAGATGAGATGTGAAGATTAACATGACATGACCAGAGTACAAACTCTACTTCGTATGTACCTGCAGAACAAGATATCAGCCAGAGCCCCTAAACGAACCGGTGTGCACTGGCACGCTAGGTAGGTCAAGTCTTTCACGCCGGACGCTTCTCTGCGCATCACCCACTAGTACGGATTACCCACACTCCCATCCATGGAACGATGGAAAGCCTGGGCGCTAAGTTAAACACGCGCGCTACCCACACATCAGCCACAGGCGGCGCGGGCAACCAACCCCAGCAAGGGCCCTCTTGCGTTCTGACCAACGCGCGCAACACAGGGAAAACCCGATGGGGGCCGTTGCGACAAGAAAGCTACCCGCCGCCAGGAGCTACGGAGAGAGAGCCTTGGGCGGGGGGGCCCAGGCTTTGTAGCTGCCTCATCTAGTGGCCCTTTGCGGCTTCGCGGCTTTTTGCCCGAGTCTTGGAGTTGAGACGTGCATCACCTTTTTCTTTGCTTAGATACCTTAGCCGTCGCTGCCGCTTTTCGCTGCTTTCACTTCTTCGCTTCCTGTTGTTGTTGTTGGTGTTGTTGATTAGCACGCAAACAGCTGTCTGTCTCACTCGTTTTTGGGCGCATATACTTCTTCTTTGTTTGTCACGTAAACTTATTGAAGCGACTTCGATACGACGCGTAAAGGGCAAGATTTGGAATAGAATAGACGCTTGTTTGGATTGCATTGGGTTACGTTTGTAGGCATCATGGAGGTAAGGCGGATACGATAGTCTGGCGTCGCGAACAAGGCATGCTGACTGCGATGCGTCTAGAACACACAGCAAGAGTTGTATAGCGATTACCCAGAAGACACGGCAACAGCATCACCCAGCTCCTCAGTATCCTCAGCAACCATCAAGCCGCTACCCTCGATACCACACATTGTCCCCTACACCGACGAAGAGCCCTACCGCGACGACCCGACAGCGCAAACCCACGCACCTACACCCACTACATCCTCGCCCCCTCCGCCGCGCAGAAACGCCCCGGAATACCTCCAACCATCCAGAGAGCCCCCGCGCTACCAACCCTACAGCGACTCACCGCCACCCACACCCGCAGCCGGCGACGTGCCCCTCGCAAACCTCCTTTACACACATACCTACTCCCACTCGACCGAGACGTCATGGCCGCTGCACGAGCCGGCGTATCCTGTCGAGGCGCCACCATCGTACGCGATTGCGGTTAGGCAGTCGTATCGCGATACGCTGACGTTGTATCTGCCGGGTCCGCGGCATGAGTCTGATGAGGAGAGCCAGGCAGGGGCGGACTATCTGAGTGAAGATGATGTGCGGGATAGTGTGGAGAAGGTGGTGGCTATGTTTGTGGTGGCCATGTTGCTATTGGTTGCGTCGGGGGTGCTGGGGTGGCTGGCGCTAGGGAGTGGGATTGTGTAAGGAGGGAGATAAGGAAGTAAGCAAGTGGTCAAGATGGAGTTTGCATGGTGTTGTTTAAAGCGAGCATTATAAGCGGCATTTGTTCTTTTTCTTTTTTGGATACTGGCGTATGTATGGGCTGGAGGTTCTGTTCATCAGCATGTTTGACGGCAAGGCGCATAGGTTAGATGGGGCCAGCCTTATGGACCCTGGTTGTGGAGTTTAGTGTTTAGTGGGGCCTTGGCAGTTCGTAGTTGGCAAGAAATGTCATGTTGAGCTGTAAGTAAAAGCGTCAAACCACGTGAAATGTCAGGTACTGTCTACCGTGTACCGTGAACTGTGTACCGTGAACTGTGTACTGTAACGTGTGTAAGCATGTGGGCTACAGTTGATTTAGCCGGTTTGGGAAAGTGGTGGGCCATGTACTCCTACATAGACTCTAGGAGTAGAGAAGGCTGAGGTGAGCAGCAGGGCGCATCAACTGAGTCGGCATGGATAGCGCAGCAGTTTCGTTGTCCTGTGGCGTCGCTCCGGGGCGCTGACCGGTGCAGGACTCGCTATTGTGGACTGGTGGACTTGTGGACTTGCGGCCATTGTACCCTCACCCCGCCGCAACAATCTCGACAGCAAGCGGGCTGGTCAGCAGCACCTTGTCCAGCTTTTGCGCCCATCTGCGTCCGTGTCTGCGTCCGCGTCGAATACACAGTACGACGGCGGCCACGGCGCACGCACAGGCAATTCCTTCGTTCGTTCGTCAGGGACTGCGCCGCAGCCCAGTTGGCGGGGCTTCCTTCACACAGCCTTGGGCGTTTTGGACTGTGCCCAGCTCCATTGTCAGCCGCAGCAGCAGCAGCAGCAGCAGCAGCGCTCGTACATGGTAGATATCCTGGATTGCACCCCAACCCGCCCTCTTCCAGTCTGCCTCCCCTTTCAGTCTGATGAATTCCATGAACACCCGTTTTAAGAACCTAGTGGGTTCGAAACGAAAGAGTTCCTCACAGCACCCCTCGCCCCAGCCAGCTGCCAATTCCTCGTCCCCCGCCCAACACCCACGACCCACGTCGCTGTCGCCTCAGGCCGACAATTCGAGCAACTCGTCGCTCCCCATGAACAACCAGCAGAATCCCCTGGGCCGCCCGCCCTCGTACACGTACGCTCCCCCGGGCTCGCTCGGTGCCCCGCCGCCGCAGCATGGCGGCCGTCCAGCCAGTCCGCTACCGCCCATCAACACGGCTGCGCCAGGCTATCCAGGCCAGCAGCCGCCCATGGGCTACCCGCCCCAACCTGGCCCGCCTGGTTATCCTCCCCAGGGCCCTCCAGGCGCAGGTGGCTACGGGGGATACGGAGCACCGCCGCCGGGCGCGCCTGCCCATGGACCGCCCGCCTCGTACAACCGCCCCTCGGCCATGGCAGAGGTAGCGGGAGAGGGCCGCTCAAAGGCCCAGCTCATCGTCGGCATCGACTTTGTGAGTAGCGCCCGCCAGGCAGCGTGGGGCGCGCACACCAGCTAATCGCGACACACAGGGCACCACCTTCTCCGGTGTCGCATTTGCCTTTGCGACAAACACCGAGGCCAAGGAAGACATCATCACCGAGTGGCCTGGCGCCGGCAACCAGACCAAGCAAAAGGTGCGTAATCGCGCGATTGCGCCTGCGTGTCGTGGCTAATGCGTCCCCCAGATCCCCACGGTGCTCTACTACGACCAATACCAAAAGGTGGTAGGATGGGGACCTGACATTGCCGATGCCCTGGCCCCGACCGGCTACCCCAAGCCGGGCGTGCAAAAGGTCGAGTGGTTCAAGCTGCAGCTGATGCTGTCCGGAAACACATACATAGACCCCATCAACCTCCCACCGCTACCCCCAGGCAAGTCTGAGATTGATGTGGCTGCCGACTACCTCTTCCACCTGCGGCAGGCGATGCGCAACCAGCTGCAAAAGACGCTGGGCGAGGTCTTCAACCGCGAGGAGCGCAACATCAGATACTACCTGACAGTGCCTGCCATCTGGAACGATGCTGGCAAGGCTGCAACACGTGCGGCAGCCATCCAGGCTGGCTTCCTCCGCGATGAAAACGATAATAGGCTGACACTGATTACCGAGCCCGAGGCTGCCGCCATGTTCTGTTCAAAGACGGGGCTGCTCAACCTCAAGATACATGACGCTGTGCTTATCGTCGACTGCGGCGGTGGTACCGTCGATCTAATCGCCTACGAAGTCGAAGAGGAGCAGCCCTTTTCCGTGGCCGAGTGCACAGCAGGATCCGGAGACTCGTGCGGGTCCACGGCCCTCAACCGCAACTTTAGCAACATTCTGCGAGCCAAGATTCGGAAGATGAAACTGCCCGATGGCTCAAAGACGGCCGGCAAGGTCTACGCAAAGTGCATCATGGACTTTGAGAACCGGATAAAGGCCGACTTTCGCAATAATGGCCAAAAGTGGGCTGTCGACGTTGGTATTGAGGCCGAGTTCCCCGAGGCTGGCATCGAAGAGGGTTACATGACGTTTACGAACGAGGAGATTTTGCAGTGCTTCGAGCCCGTGGTGAACCGCATCTTGGAGCTTGTCCGGAATCAAATCATTGCTATTCAAGCACAAAACAGATCATTGCAGGTAAGCAGACTTTCTACTGGTCAATACACTTTTCAGTGTTAATGGAGTACAGAATGTCCTCGTTGTCGGTGGCTTCGGCGCCTCAGAATACCTCTTCCAACAAATCAAACTGCATGTGCCCCCCCAATTCCAGTCCAAAGTCGTCCGGCCCATGGACTCGGTCGCCGCCATTGTCAAAGGTGCCGTCACAGCAGGCATCACCGAGCGCATTGTTACGCATCGCGTCGCCCGCAGACACTACCTCATGGCCACGCTGCAGCCCTTTAAAGAAGGTCACCACCCAGAGCAATACCGTGTCCCTTCGCTCGACGGCAAGGACCGCTGCAAGTACACGCGCCAGATTTTCGTCCAAAAGGGCCAGAGAGTCAAGATTGGCGAGCCGGTCAAGGTGTCTTTTTTCCGACAGGTGGCGCCGGGGGCGACGCTCATGTACGAGGATATTCTTTATGCGTGCGATGATGATGTTTGTCCAGAGTATACAAAAGATCCTCGTAAGTTCTGTCCAATTCTTCGTCTTTCAACAGAAAACTAACCATGATGTAAATATAGGTATCAAAGAAGTCGTAACACTGACGTCTGACCTTTCGCGCAAGAACCTGGAAAAGGACTTTGAACGCATGGATACGCCGCAGGGCACGTTTTATCGCGTCTACTTTGATATTTACCTTACGCTGGATGGGTCCGAGTTTAATGCAGAGTTGGTGTGTCAGGGAGAGGTCATGGGGAGGTGTACGGCGAGGTTTAGGTAGAGAGGGGGTGTGGGTGTGGGGGTTGCATAATGAAGAGGGAAAATGATTAGGGAATAGAGACTTGTCGTGTGAATGGAGGAAGAGGGAGAAGAAGAGGAAGGGGGGGATTTAAAGATTTATATATGTTACTACTTTGTAGTATTATATCTTATCTAAAGAAAGAAAGAAAGAAAGAATCTTATCTATATGTCTGTTATATGGTGTCAAGTACCTTTGTACAGCTGCTCTCCTTTTGTCATCTTTCGTCGTCGGTCTTTTTGCTCAGGTCCAAGTGCCAAGCCAAGGACCCACACGTACCGGCACTTGCCGTTCTCCACCCGACCCGACCCCGACATCATCGCATATCCGCAACCTCCAACAACAACCTCACCAGCCCCCAGCGCAACGAAACCTCCAACCCGCGCGCGAAAAAAAAAACCACCCGCAACCATGCAGCCTTCTTTCCGCAGGATGGCGGGCCACAATCACGGCAGTACGCATATATCCGATCGCACGATGCCGCCAATTGGGCACGCAATGGTAGCCCGGCTAACATAACACTCACCAGTTATCCATTCCGATCCTGCTATAATCAAATGGGCCAGTACGTTCCTTTCATGCGCTTCCTTCCTTGTCCTACCTTTACCTCGCAGAGGCTCGCAGAGGGGGAGATGAATATGCTGGGGAGATGCAATTGGGAGAGATTGGGAGAGATTTGGAAGATTTGAGAGCAATGCTGATATGAGTACACAGATATGACGACAAACCGCCACAAGTACTTCCGCTGGACGCGACGCACCGCCTGGCTGTCGTTTTGCTACATGCTTCTCGTGCCGAGTATGCTGGGGACGGCGGGGTATATGACTGAGGTGAGTTTTTGAGTTTGCAGTTTGGAGTTGAAGTGGGGACGGGGACGAGGGGGAAAGGGGGGGGGAGGGGGATTTGTTTGGGATAAGGGAGAAAGAGAGAGAGAGAGA
>KE747838.1:385714-397700 GCA_000465215.2 Pyrenophora seminiperda CCB06
ATATATCTAGAAAATGGCACGTTATAACACAACAAGACAATGGGGAAGGCGTTCGCTTGACAGAAGAAGTAGTAGTTTACATTTGTCCTCGGAATCAAGATCCAACTCTTCTGCACGCTTCCTTCGCTACTCTTTCCTCTTTACTCAGCATATCTTTCTCCATGACTTCAAGTACTAATCCCTTCAAAGGAGAGCGTTACCTCCCTCCTTCTCTTCTTAACCATAGGGTCAAGAACATTTCTAACAAGCCCATCTCGCGGCTCTAACTGCCCCTCCGCAGCATCAAGATATCCACAGAGCTCCCTCGTAGAAATGCTTATTTCAGGCCATTTTTCCTCAGTTCCTCCACCGTGTGTAAGCTCTTCACAGGCGAAGTCAGCCAGGCAAAGTTGTAGACCAGGATGATTGGTTGGTTCGCCTTGCTTGTTGCGAAATGGCTAATACACATACATGTCAGCACACATCAGGATGAAAACATGGACAGAGAGTGCGAGGGCAGGGGCGTATATACATACTTCATCTGCAACGACCTTGACAGCGCGTAGCTCATCTCCATCAGCAGTATGGGAGATCCGAGGTCGCCATACTGACAATGTTGGCTCGCTCTTCTTCTCGATACCATACCCTATATCCAGCCCAATAACAACCCGCACGCTTGCGTTAGAGTCTAAAAGATAGGTTTCTGCCAATAGGTTTATCGCCTTTCTCTTCTGCGCATAGGAGCATTCAAGGATGACACCTGGGTATTTTGCGTCCTGGTGGCGGAAAGCGGCATCTGGGTTGTGTCTTGATTCTGCGTTGGAGGAAGTGTTTTCGACTGGGAGGTAGAGTGTGGTATGTCTGGTTAGGTGTACTTTGCGGGCGAAATGAGCGGTGTTGCCGGATTCTTCACATAGGGTTTTCAGCCGAGAATGGATTGCGTGTTCGAGTTTTGCAATGAAGAGTGAGTGTAGGGAGGTCGGCATCCGGACAACAAGGCGATGGGTTTCTGGGTTGTAGTCGTACCTAAATACATGTGGTTGGCAGCTGTTCTGACGACTATGGAGTATGCGAGTGATTACGTACCTGACCTTGTCGTCAACGTAGCCCCATAACTCCTCGTCGAGGCTCAACAATCGCTCTATTTCCGTGTATTCTCCTGGTGCCAACTGGAATTCTTTCCATGGGTCTTGCTCCCTATGGGTTCCTGCCATTTTGTCTCTGAAAAGTGCGATAACTTGCTGGGCTTGAGCAAAGGGCCTCTTTTCGGTCGGCGGATGCATCAAAGGCTGTTGTGTAAAACTAGAGGGCAGCGTGATGTGTTGATCCGGCATTATGTGTGATTTCTGTATAACAGTATGCTGTGCTGTATCGTGAAGTGAATGGATGGTCGTTGCGCTCCAGGACCTGTGTGCTTTGGTTGACTCAGCAACAACGGCACGTGGCTAGGGAGCCAATGATATTGTACAATGTACTGTGGGGAGTATAAATACCGGTACGGGCTTTCCAGCGCGGTTTCCCATCCGCTCAGCCCATCATTTCGTCGCCCACGTCATGACACCACTGTGGAAAGAACCAGTCAGTTGCTACCTGAGATATCTGGTAAGGGCAAAGGGCAATGAGGGGTAATGACATCATGACATCATAATATCTCAAGTAACGGGCAAGTGCCCGGTGGATATTATCTAGTATAGATAGAGGCTTTCTGCCACTTTCTAATGAACACACCTTACTCCCAAACTCTCATTTGACAACCACCACACCGGCAACATCAGCCCACAATGGAATGGCGAAGCAGTCACCACCAACAAGCACAACGACAGGCACGGTAATTACGTGTAAGAAGAACAGCGGAGGTCACTTAAATGTAGTTTTGAGAGATTGAGAAGTTATTGTACTTGGACACATGAAGAATAGAATAGTCAATACCACAGAATTGATGAAGATTTATAACATGCTTGTAAAAGAAAAATCACATTTAATATAGAAACAACAGCCCGGCATTGGAAAAGAAATGACGGCCAACTGCTCACACAATGAGGAAACTAGAAAGATGACCAAAGGAGCCCTAGAACTGCAACCCAGTCCACCTCGTATAAAACGAGTGAAACCTCACAGCCTCGTTTCTAGCACCCTCACACCCTCCAGCTTGCACGCTAACCTCTAGCCCATACTCTTCACGAAGCGCATCGACCGTCGGTAATGAAACCATCTCCACTTCTCCATCCGCACAATCCTCCTCGTCGACTTGAACCTCTACCTTCACCTCCCCCCATACCTGATACAGTATGGCTGCCCTAGGGTGACGGGGGCGTGGTTGGAAGAGGGGAGCGTCATCTAGCACGTGGGCGAAATGAACCGGGGAAGCGGGTTCTTCATGCTCAAGAGAGGAAGGGACATCGTCGTGAATGTCTTCAACCACGACACCGCCACTGGGGGCAGACGGGCTAGACAAGAAAACCCCCATCATCCTCTGTTCTTGCCATGCAGCATACTCAGCCAGGATGATCGGATGCGTATCCAGCATCACCCTTGGCCGTTGCTCCTCACCGAGATAATACTCATCAGCCTCACCACCAGGGTGGTGCCCAAGCTCCCAGTTCTCCCCGGCAGCAACAACCGAATCCTGTCGGCGCGAACTACGCAAGCTATTATGAGAGCGAACGTGACACGATGGCGGCGATACTATTATCTGAGGCAACTCCGTTAGTTCAATGTCCACCTGAGAGCTATTGCTAGCCTCAGGGGCGGTAGGTGGTGAAGACCGGCGCCAAGTGAAGAAAGAAGGTACCATGGAGCACGCTTCTAGCATGGAAAGGGGGTTGCAACTACGGCGGCTCTGCCGCTGCGTCGCCTCCGTCTCCTCTGCATCTGGACAGGGGCTGCGGCGCACAGCCGACATCACCATCCTGTCACGTACACGCCGAGGCTGCTCGGTTCGCTGCGGTGCAGATGCAGGTGCTGCGAAAACGCCAGCCATGCGTGGGTCGTTTCGTGGATCCGTCATCGCTTCGTCCATGTGCTCTAGGAAACGGGATGAGCCAATGGGAGCCATGCGCGGTGCGGGCTGGATGAAGTTGCTGTCGTTAGAAGTCTTGGACATGGTGCTGGATGTGGTGCTGGACATGGTGCTGCTGGTTCGGACTAGGCGAAGTACCTCGGACATGGTGGTGTTGGTGGATTTAAGGAGTTGTTGAATCGTGAGAGGTTCCAATATGGTGATATATGAGATAGTCGATATGAAGTACCTGTACCTGTATCTGTATCTGTAGCTAGTTGATGTTGTGAATGTTTGGATGGATCTGTTCATACTTTGGAAGAAATTGAAGAGTTTATATCTGGTTTCGCCGCCCAGTGCTGTGGGTAAACATGGTATAGTCACCCGTGTGTGAATTTATATGGTGAATAGGAGTAGGGGTGTGTTGGGTATACATTGTGAAACTACATTGTTGAGTCGTTGTGAAAGTGGTTGGTGGGAAAGAATCTACAGTGTTGGAGTGAATTGTTGTGGATGGGGTTGGTTGGGGCGTGGTGGTGCTACATTGTGGGGATGGGGTAGTTGTGGTAGGCAGAAACTTGTAGATAGTTCTGCTACGTTGAGTTGAAAGAAAGCAATGTTGGTTGCTATACCTGGATGTCATTGGTCTTTACCTGTAAGCAAAAAGGTGGTTGATATTTATGAGATGAATATTGTAGTATATAGATGCTTACATTACCTGAGTATGGCTCTCTTGGAACTGACCTAGCTCTACAACCTTGACCTCAATCCCACCCCTAATATTGTTCACCGCCATCCTTCCATTACTTTCGGTAAAGCAGGTTGCCAGGCTTCATCCATGGTGGACGTTGGGGATTACCGGAGTCATTGGAAGCAATCCATCGAAGAAAGCAAGTCGCGGGGAGTTCTGGGCTATACCGTAAGTGGTTAAGCGCTTGCTGACTAATAGTTGTGGCGCTAGCAAGGGTGGCGTAAGTGGCTGAGGCAGGGGGATCGGCACCGACATGTGATACTTCCCTGCTACTTGAGCGACATTGGATCCCCGCAAGAATGAGTCGCGCATGCCGTCATTACACCGTCGCCAGATAAAATTGCGACCATTGCTCGCGCGCCGAGAAGGCTTGAAAAACAAGATGTTTCCACGCGCAAGGATGGATACCCATGGCTTTCGCTGCTTTCGGCAGGGCGCGGCAACGCTGACACTGCCACACTGCGGGATTGCGGGATGAGCAAGTACCTGTCCTGTGTTGACCTGTCAACATTACGGCTACATTCACAGGCCTCGTATACTCGTACCCCCATACCACCATGGCAACCACATCTACAACGTCGCCTAGCCACCAGACGCGTCGCCAAAATGCGCTTGCTGACATCCATTTCGCCTCAATTGCCGAGGGAGACCTGACGCCATCCGAAGATGAGAGCTCGGAAGAAAGAGCCATGGAGCTGGAGACGGCGCAGTCGGCGATTGGGATCAGTATAGGACGACAGCAGACCCATCTGACTTCTCCCAAAACGCCGGCTGCTGAAAAGGCGGCTGCGCTGGACGAAACCGAAGATGGGGCTTTCTTCGAGGGCTGGCAAGAAGGTACCGATGCGGTACCGAGCCCTGAGACAACACCACGTGCAGGGACAAGCGTTCAGACCCAGGAACGTGAAGCCAAACCAGCACCCACACAAACAAGAGATTTGGACCACCGTGAAAGGCAATCCGACCCCCGCGCGCGCCTACCTTCACCCTGGCGAGCAGGACCGAAGACGTTCCAGAAGGAGAAGCCGAGCGACCACCGCACAATGCTTAAAGAAAACCTGCAGGGACGACGGCGGGCCTCTTCAGGCGGCTCTATGGGGGAAGCTGTACGCAAATACCTGCCATTCCACCTACCGTCCTCTCTTGCGAAATCCTACAAAGACATGCATTTCTCACTACCTAGTTTATCGGTATTATCGCTCGACAGCGAACGAGGCGGGCCTGCCCCACGCACCTTTGATAAGCGGAGACGAGACACAATTGCTAGCGGTGCTCACCACTCCATGTCAGAAGAGCCTCGGAGCGCATTGACGAGTCCTTCACGGCCACCACCACAACCTAATACGGCCCCACTGCCCCAGCGCGAATTTAGCGACGATAGCACGTCTACTCTTGCTCCGTCGCCACCAGAACCTAGCGAACGAACGGCCCCCAGATTACGCAGATCCAACTCGGAAGGCTCTTTGCTAGTATACCGCACAAGATCCTTCGCATCATCCCTCGGTGATGACACACGTTTCGAGAGTGTGCAAGAACAGGTCAATAGTAGACTAAAGGCAATCAGAGACAGTTGGCAAGACGCAAACTTCAAGCTGCCAAGCCCTTCGTTTCCTAACTTCAATCTGGGCTCCAGTACTGAACTGTTCAAGATGCGCAATGGGAGCACTGCATCCAAGACGCGCGAGCTTGATCAAACAACAGTTCCTCAATCGATTTCTCGTAGTAGTTTAGCCGCGTTGGAGTCCCGTCGCAACTCGGTCCGAAAGAAGCGCCCGTTGCCGCGAAGTGGAGACGCAGACAACGATCCGCATCCTTTTTTCGCGCAAGCGCTACAAGAACTTGAGGGAGATGTTGTCGTATTGGGAGGGTACCGCGGGTCTGTCCTACGGTCTGCGGAACCCCCGCATCGTCAATTATGGGTGCCCATCAAAGTTGGCCTCAATCTGCGCAAGGTAGATTTAGAAGTACCTTTGGATCCAGATGCAGATGAGCGCATGGAGGAGACTATCATCCCAAGCGGTATGCTCACTCACATTGGCCCTGTTGATATTTCGAAACGACTGTTCAAGCGGCTAAAGGGATGTGACAACGTTAAAGACGGAAAGCTCAGAGTCCACAACTATGGTTATGACTGGCGGCTCTCCCCGCACTTCCTGAGCCGTCGTATGATTCAATTCCTGGAGTCACTGCCATGCAACCAGCCTGGCGTTCCTCCCGAGAAGCGCGGTGCGGTAGTAATCGCACATTCGTTGGGCGGCCTCATCACACGTCATGTCATTAATCAGCGGCCAGAACTAGTAGCTGGGGTGGTCTATGCTGGTGTCCCTCAGCGGTGTGTTAACATCCTCGGTCCATTCCATAAAGGCGACGACGTCATGTTCTCCTCACGAGTGCTCACTGCGCAAGTAAATTTCACCATCCGGACCTCGTTTGCCCTGCTACCTCTTGATGGAAAATGTTTCATCAATAAGCACACCAAAGAAGAGTACCCCGTTGACTTCTTCGACGTGAATACCTGGAAAGAGCATCGGCTATCACCGTGCATCGCAGCACCCCTTCCGCGACCCGAATTACCCAAAGAAAGTAATTTCAGCGTCACAAACTTGATGAATGCCGTCTCACAAGCACTGCCTACGTTTCCCCCTCGCAAAAGCAGCACAGCAAAAGACACAGCAGACATGGCACGCAACGCCGCAAACAATGCCACAGAACACAGCGCAGAACAAGCAGGTATGGGCCCACAAATGGGCCACGACCACAACACCCCAACCTCCAAGGAACCCAATCCCGCAACCAATGTCACGATCCCGTATAACGAGGCAGTCAAGTACCTCGAGCGTACGCTTGCAGAAGTAAAGGCCTTCAAGCAGGAACTAGACCATCGACCCGAACACACGACCAGCAATTCTTACCCGCCCATTGCTCTGATCTACGGAAAATCGACGCCTACGGTCTACGGCGCAAAGGTCGAGAGTAAAGAACTAATCAAACGCGCCGATTGCTACGATGAACTTGCTTTTGCAAGCGGCGATGGCGTCGTTCTCGCTCGCGCTGCTATGGTGCCCAAGGGATACAGCATTGTTCGAGGTGGCGTTGTGTCGAGTGATCGCGGGCATGTTACGCTTCTTGGGGACTTGGAAGCGGTAGGCAGGTGTCTTCATGCTGTTATTCAGGCGAGGAAGAGTGGGGTTGGATTGGGGTTGGGTTGGTAGTGTTGTGTGTGGATGTTCTATCGAGGCGGATTCGTATGAGTTGATGTGTTTAGGTGTATATATGGACGCTTCTTTTCTGATGCTGTCTTACTATCTGGGGTTGTTTCGTTGCATGTGTTGAGATGATTGCTGATCTAGAGTATAGATGGAGATAGGGAGCGCTTATTGTTTGACTGTATTTTGTAATTGTAGTTGTAGTTGTATTCTATAATTTCTAGAGTGTATATAGAATACGGTATTTTAGCAATAGATCAAGACGGCAACGCTCTGTTTCTCCAAAGGTATCATTTGCTGCAATACTCAGGTGAGTCACGGATTTGTAGACATCCTTGATGGTAATTTGTCGTGTGCTATCTGACCCAACATTTTCTGATATTTTTCCACGTCATTGCCCCTGACAAGAATGATCCGATTTTGACGTTGTTTCCTCAACGAAGAAGTATCGATATAGTATAGCCTAGAGATAAATAGTACTATAAAAGCGGCCCCTATTTAAAGTGCTATACTAAGAGTACTACTAGTAATTACAATTTGATCCGTACGGTAGCCTCGCGCGCTACCAACCATCCCGTAACATTCACTCCTTTGAAGTTCAAGGCACTTTCCGGTTTCGTCTTAGCGGCTTGGCGTTCCTTCCTAACACCGTATGTACCGCTGTGTCCGCTAAGCTCTCGGAACCTCACATCTTCACCACACTTTCAATTAGCATCTCCCGATTCTACTGCGTACACTGCGTACAGACCTAACATCTTGGCACCTCGAATCGAGATGAACTTCTTCCATCTAAGGTCAGCTGCAGCGATGCTCCGTTACGAAATTCGCTGCTACTACAGTAAGGGCGCGCATGCAGCTACTATCGTCAGTCACATTGGTAGCAAAAATGATTGGTTCACTAGCCGATTAGGCGCAACGGGGGCCGGGGGATGGCTTCTGGAACCCGGTAACGTACATATCTTGCCCTCCCTTGGGTACACTCCTGTGATGATACAAAGCTCAACAATGTCATGGTTACATTTGTAACTCATGCATTACACTCAAGTGTAGCATGTTGATTGAATTTTATCTATTGCAGGATCATAGTGGCTTATTACGCAACAGTGCGTGCCTGACTGTCAAGCGGGGGCATCCACATCAACAAATCGGTAGTATTTGGCATGAACATGGACCGTAAAGCTAGCTATATCTGGGTACGGTACCGACATTGCCCTAGTATTTCAGCATCTGCGCAAAGACGGGAATCTGGAATGCCATCTAGCCCTTACAATCTCGCCACCGCGCCATACGGTGGATCCCAACAGTGCAGGGACTCCCCTAGGTACCGGTACGAGTATGCATGCACATACAGAATGAGACGAGATTTTCACGGCATGAAAGCGTGGGCAAAGCAAAGCGTCCAGGAATAGCGTCATCCAGGGAATTCTCACTGACTATCGCGACTAGCGCTGCAGAGTGAGATCTCCGACGTTGCCGTCAGTTGCGGCTGGGCTTCGCAAGAGTATCTCTTCCTTGCACTTCCCTGGATATGAACCTGAGCTAACCTCATGCCTCAGCTGATGCATGCTAGATCGTGGGTCAACAACCAAGTAACAGCACGCGGCACGCCAGAAGCCGCTTCGTACACATACTATCCTCGCAAAACGCATGGCAAAGCCATGGGTGCATGGGCCACAAACCGTCGGAACTGACAGATAAACCTTAAAAACCATGCCTCAACTAACAGCCACAAGCTTTGTCTAGTCGTGAATGGTCAGCGACGGGTGGCTTTTTGGAAATCAGACCACCCAACTGAACACATGAAACTTGTCACTGACTTTATCTCCGAGATTCTGCAGTACTAAATTACAATGATAGAGAGGCTAATGATTGATTGGTAAGAAGCATGACTTCTCAGAGCTCACTACAACCGTTTTCTTGTATGGAGAATACTACGGTGGTATCGGGTTCGAACAAGTCGAGTAAGAACCCCTCACCGACCCCCACGGGGGACCACTGGCGATCTCTTAACAAGCTGTCCAGGACTCCAGATAGTGAAGAATCTTCAGCCTTGAGCGACCCTGCGCCCCTTGCGACCACCAATGAGAGAGTGCGCCTGTTTGGTTAGGCTCACCGGACGAGCGGTCTCTGGGTGGAATCGTGTCAATACCCCGCGGGCCGGGCATACGGCATGTGTTTCGTCATTTTGTCGAGCTGCTTCGCTCGTTTTCTTTGCGGTATGGCCTACAACCCCGGAGTCCACCGTTGATTCAATAGAGGATCCATGTCGACTTTGCATCCAATACATACGAATCTGGTTCGCGTACCACTTTTTGAAGTGTTTAGAAAAGAGTGGAAAACACACTACGAAGCTGGTGCACCGCTGCTTGGGTCATAATATGCCGATAATTTGCTCAGACGAAATGACATTGGCTGCGGTGAAAAGTACCGGTCCAGAAGCTGTGCCACGCCGTAGCTCAGTTCGTGCCTCTGCATCATCCGGACAGCACCAACAACCGAATTACCATGCGCTCACGAGAGGCAAGATTGCAGCGGTTATGTTTCCTGTTCAAGATACTCTGAGACAAGCCATAGCGTCGAACCGGAACCTTTTCTTAGTACAGACTGCCATATTCAGGAAGTATCCGACACGTTCCCATTCACGACATAGTAGAGATTCTAAGCCTTGTTAAGAGTGGGATCAGGGCACTGACGCAGTCATCTCTTGAGCTAGAGCACAACGTGGCTTTCCAATAATGTGACTAACTATAGAGTATGCCTGTTGCGTCACATTTGTCGGAGATATGTGGTACCGATATCTCGGGCCGGATGCTGAAGTACAGACCTAATCGTATCCTGCCAAGCTTGTTGGTCATCAAAATCCCCAGTTATGGAGCCAAGTATTGGTTTGTATAATCGCAAATAGTTCAAATGGTTGAACCGTAGGCCTCTGAAACAAGTCAGATACAGAACCAAAGAGCTTGGGTTGAGCACTGTTTCGAATGCAGGTAACCCGTTTCTAGCCTCATCCTATACTAGGTAAGCGCAGTGAAGAGTTTGACTTATCAGCCCCGAACTACTATCTTCGTCACAAGTTCATTGTTCACATACTTTCTTTGTTGAAAAATTGGCTGAGCATACACAAATATCAGCATATTGGTCATCATGGTGTCGTGTTCAGACTAGTTTTGCCACAACTCGGATCGACTGAGTGGCTACTCCGCGCGGGAAAACAGTTGAAACGCTGCAAGCGAAGAGTGTCACACACACCCCCTCAACCCTCGTATTATGGATCGTGACGAGTTACTGTGGGATTGGCTGCTTGTCAGGCGCTTACGAGTCAGTGTATACCCAAGAACTCTTGATACAATCCCCAATAGCAAATTTGTGTCCACTAATCTTAGAGGGGGGGGGGGGCATATACACGATGTGCAATTGCCTAGTCTCACAATGGTTGGTTTTCTGCGATACAAGGGTTACTCGTCCCCCAAATCGTCCTTCACCAAGATCAGGTGGATCAACCCAAGTGTTAGAGCTACGCTGCAGACTAGCATAGTACCATTGCCAGTACGAGCCCCTCGTTTTTTGTACGTGGCCAGACTGGACAGGAGAGGCCGCAGACAAGGCGTCATCCGAGAATCATGTGGGCCGTTCAGGTACCACCCTCTTGGGATTGTATTGGCATCCATCGATCGATGGCATCCTTGCATATGCTGGATCCCAAACGCCATGCTCCTCGGAGGCTTGGGAGTGGCCGCATGGCTCACCGATATGGCCTATATCATACCGGCTAGTGCCTGCTGGTGTAACAGACAGCCCCAGATCCATCATTCCTGATCCTTCAGTACAGACCGACCCAGATACTTCATCTCTGATCCCTCAGCTCCGGGTTATAACACATCGCCTCCATTATTCTGTCTATATGCTAGCACATCGTACCCTATCAACCAGCACAAGTGCGTCTACTGTCTCGAATTGAACTTCTCCGCTTGTTCAGCCTCACTCCAACCATGGAGCAAGCGCCAACTCAGTCTTTTGCTTCGAGCCCATACACACATGTACCGGAATATGCTAAAGCTACGTATGTCTTACAGGGAAGCCCTCATAACTCATATATACCAAGTGCTCCAGTTGATGCTCTCGATCACTGGGTGCTTGAGGGACATTCCGATGGCAGTCCGCTCTCGACAGCCTCGTTGCTTGGACACTACGAATGCGAAGCTACAGCCCAGTATTCAGGTGCTGCTGTATACGATCCAGTCGAACCACAACTTGGGGACATGATAGATCTTTCGGACAACAGTACTGCCTGGAAGAGCGAACCAGAGCAACTCTGGCAACTATCCTATGCCGAATCGTACGCATGGCGCTCGCAGAGCGATACTCTGCAATACCATGACAGCCTCAACCACGATCAGCTACCCTTGCAGCCCATGCACGACTACATACCACTATCTTATACTCTAACATACGGCTCGTACATGACACAATCAGGAGAATACATGTCTCCCTACCCCCCAGTCACACCCGAGTATACTGAGTCAGCGGTCTCTATCAAAGTCGAAGACAGTCGCAGTACCCAAGAGTGCGAAAGCCTCAGCAACCAAGAGTGCGACAGCGTCAGCAACCAAGAGTGCGACAGCGTCAGCAACGCCCCCTCCACGCCTACCTTACACTACGACGACAACTCCTGCTCCCAGAAACACTCCAGTCTTCCGATCAAACACCGCCACGCAACCCACACCGGTAAAACCCGCCGCAAGTGGTCCCCCGCCTACAACATTCTCCCCACCAAAGACCGCCGATACGAATGCCTCATACAAGCCAAGACCCACACCCACCACGACATCACGTGGGCCGTTCCCTGCAAGAGACGCTTCGCGCGCTTTGAGCACCTGCGCCGTCACGCCAGGACAGTACACGCCAAGGAGCGACTGTACAAGTGCAAGGTTGACAAGTGTGAACGGTCTTTTACCAGAGCCGATAATGCGCGTGAGCACTACTGGTCGCATCTTGAGCGTGGGGGCAATAGCGGCAGGAATATCAAGATGGGTTTTACAGAGCTCAAAGCTA
>KE747838.1:397998-416397 GCA_000465215.2 Pyrenophora seminiperda CCB06
ATATCAAGATGGGTTTTACAGAGCTCAAAGCTATTCTGGGACCTGGACCCCAGGAGAGGAAGTTGCTGGGCAGGTTGAAGCAGAAGTTGGTGAGGGAGATGGAGAGGAAGGGGAGGGAGATGGGGAGGGTATGAGTGTGTGTGATGGCTAGATGTCTTGATGGTATGGGCTGAGGAGGTGTTTTGAAGAAAGTTTAGGGAGAGGGAAGTTGCTTGTTGTTGCTGTTATTGTTCTCATTTGTGTTCTTGAAATGCTTTTGTTTCTCAAGGGGGGCTGTCTGTATTACATGTTAGTTTAGCAAAGAAGAAAAAGGAATAGAATACAAGTCTTATTTTCTCCATACTGATGATGATGGAGCACGACTGCCTTCATGTAGGGAGAGGAAAGGAAAGGAAAAACGAAAACGGAACGCGGGCCGAACGACCATCTCTAAGCCCTCTTACTCACTTACTTACTTAGTTATCTAACATATCGCCAGCTAGCTAGCCCCCATGTGAAAAACTCTACGGCCAAGAAGAAAGAGAGAGGGATACCAAGACCCGTTATCGTTATCGTTATCGTTATAAGAAGAATAGAAAGAAAACGAACCAAGAACAAGGTATACATATACTAGACTCGACTTAATAGTAACGAAAAAAGATTATTTCAGCCTTTTAAGCCTTGGGTATATTCATTTCTGCGAGAGAAGAGAAGAGTAGAAAGGGTTTACGTAGAAGTATAAGTAGGTATTACCTCTTCGTTATTCCCTATACTCGTATACGATACAAAAAAGAACCTTGCCGTATAGTCTACTATCCCACCTGCATTCAGCGGACGGCTTGCTCGGCTTTCGGATGGCCCAGGCTCCAGCGTTCCGAATGTGTGTATGGATATCCCCTTGATCTTATATAGCTTGACTACGGAATACATATGGTTAGGAAAGAAGACGGAGGCGTAGACATTAGATAACACGTGCATCCCTAGCCTATCAGACCGTACATCTCCAAAAGAAGAGACGAATAGTACCTTCCTATTCCTAACAAACCCCTTTCTTGTCGAAAAAAATCCTCTACATCCCTTATCCCCACCACTTATCAAAGCTACTAGCCTGAGATACAAGCGTTCTCTCCTTGCCTTTAACATTCAGACTTTCTTTACTACGCAGCTTACTCTTCTTGTTACTCTTTCCTTACAATAACTACAGCATGTTCTTTGTCTTCTTGTTTGGCTGCGGGGAAAACTGGATTTTTGTGTAGAAGAGAAGAAGAAGAAGGAGAAGGAGAAGTGTTGAGAAAAGTAGGTCTATTCGTATGCCTACTACGAGTCTACGCCAGGGAACGGAAAAAAGTGGGAGGAATCAACGGTAATAGTTGATTCATGGAGAGAATGGGTACATAGGGTACGCGCCGCGCGTCAGAGCCTGCTATGCTAGGCTGCACGCCCGCGTACCCCATGTCCCAAGTGACAAGAAGAAGAAGACACCTATCCATCCATCTCACTCCGTCTATGTATCAAGAAAAAAAAAGCCCAAACCAACTCCATCCATCCGTATTTTCGTAGTCTTCGTAAAAGTGTATTCCGTACCGTTCTTAATCTCCCGTTTTTAATCGTGTAAATCGTTCCTTTGGGGGGGGGGGGGTATAATAACCATCATCTCGTGTGCCTTGAACAGCTCCTCCCATCCTCCCTTCAACCTACCTCATCTACACTTCCTCGGCAACATATCCCAACCCGTACACTCATCCCACATCATCTTCCAATCATACGATATGGGTTGTCCAAGAGGCCACCTACAAAAGCACACACACACAACACAGTCAGCAACGTGTCAAAAAAGAAAAAAAAAAGAGGAGTCAGTCCACTCCTAAAAATCATCCAACGAACTTAACGACAAGCGCTTCCTCCGATCAACCTCCAACCGCTTCCACATGCCCACATGCTCAATCCCTTCCTCCATCCAGTGCGGCTCGGCAGGTATCTCCACTTTGCCATCGTCGGCGGACCGCAGTTCCTCGTGGAAGCCGTGCTTCTCCCACATGGAGTGCAGGTGGGCTTGCGCGTGCACCATGACGAGGCCTTGCCAGGTGATTTCCTTTTCCTTGTTGATGCCGAGCATCTGGGCGGTTTCGAGGGCCGTGGGGGAAGGCGGGCGGTAGATGAGGTCGGCGTGCGAGGTGGCGTAGTCGAGGGCGGCGTTGATGAGCAGTTTGGCGAGGCCGAGGTTGCGGTAGGGGGTGCGCACGGCGAGGCGGCCGAGCTTGATGTACGGTTCGGACGGGTGGGGGGCTTCTTGCGGGGAGCTGGGTGCGTCGGCGGAGGGTGTGTGGTGGTGCTCTTCGAGATACTTGTTGGTGCCGTGGGGCGGGGGGATCAGGCGGATGGTTGCGACGGGGACGCGGGTAGCGGTTGCAGATGCGCGGCGCACGTCGTCGGCAGGTGTGTTGCCCGAGTCGGAGCGACGCAGTGTCTTGGGTGGTGAGGTGGTGTGCGTGGCTACAGAGGCATAGGCGATCCAGTGCCAGCTGCGGGCGTCGTCCTCGTCAAACTCAACTTCCAGCGGCACACCCTGCTCGCCGTAAACTTCCTCGCGGACCGTCATGGCGTCGGCAAAGTTTTGCGGTACGCTGATCGACTGCTTGCTGCAGGGGAGCCGGTTGTCGTAGCCATCAAGCGCGCCCTTGAGTGGACACACGGTGTTGACGAACTCGGTGCCGGGATTAGTGTTGAGCGAGGGGGCGCCAGTGGGCGAGCCAAAGCCGCCTTTGAGTACGCTGGTCATGGTCGTCTATATGCTTGCGCTTCGTGGGGTTGTGGTGGTGGGGGGGAAATGCAGGGCTCGGTGGTGGGAATATGTATACGCTACAGTCGCGCCAAGGGGGAAGGCAGCACTTGCGGCTGTATTGCGTGGCAGGTGTCGTCGTCGTCGTCGTCGAAGAACCAGGCAGACCCTGCATTTGCTACTACGAACATAGGGCGTTCTGCGCCCTACCTATAACAACTTCTGCGCCCTATAACAAACACGTACACGGGCAATCTGAGGCAGAAGCACAATTGTGCTGGATTTAGGGACCCAAAGTTTCAGGCGCTCAGGGACCCGCGCCCTGCCCCTACGCTCATCGCAGTAGCAGTCCTGGAGATCCCCACCGGTGAGCGAGTGAGGTCGAGAGGAGCAGTCTCATGCCACCCCCACCGACGTTGACCGATGATGTCACAAAGTCGGGGGGCGGGAAATGTGGATAGTGCCAAGCAAACGTATACGGTAGCCGATAAGCTTACACCCGTCGTTTGCATGACAAGTACAAACCACTATCTACATGTGCCGAATACGGATACTACATATTAAGTATACGATTTGGCCCATTACTCTACAACTTTGGTTGCTCCTCCATGCCCTTTGCAATGCCTCTACTGATCCAATCGCTAATGGCCATGTTGGTAACCATGGGATTAACCCCACTTGCGCTAGGAAACACACTTGCGTCGGCCACATACAACCCCTCTGTGCCCCAGACCTTGCCATGAGGATCAACAACGCCGTCCTTTGCGTGCGCACTCATGCGGCAAGTGCCCATTTGATGCGCAGACACAAACACGCTTTCGGGCGATGGGAAGCCCTTGTCCCTGACCTCAGCGAGCCATGCTTGGAAGGCTGCATCATTGATGCCATCGCCCGCCGGTGTGCCTGGGCTGCGGATGAACGGAGCCACGCCTGGTATCGTCGTGAAAATCTCCTGTGCGCCTTCAACATACTGAATCTTTGCGAGTGCGATGACGCCTTCCATGAGACTGCGCTTGTCAAACTTGCTGGGATAGTACTGGAAACGCACTCTCCCGTCCACAGGGTCGGGGTATACTCTGCCTGTATCGCGGTCTCGCGCAATCGAGATGTAGCCCACCATGTTCTTCAGCCGAGCAGCCTCAAGCTTGTACTGCAGCCCGTTCCTCCACTCCACCCACATGAGAAAAGAAGAAGGGACCATATTGGTGGCTTCCAGCTTGGCGCCGTGACCCTTGCCGTCGAGGTTCTCGTACTCGCCGCATACGGCTGTCAAGATGCCGCCCTCCCAAGGCTTGATATCCTCTTTGTGATAAGCACCCAGGAAAGTGACAGGGTGTACGTGTAGATTGCGGCCTATCTGCGAGTTCTTGAGACCGGAGCGGAGGAGTAGAAGCGGCGACTGCATGGTCCCTGCTGAAACGATGACGCGCTTAGCCTTGATGAGAAGACGGCGGCGCGTCAGAGGAGCACCGTCAACTCGGCCGTTGATGTCGCGGGATGTCCAAGTACCCAATACGCCGGTCGCTATCTGCTTACCGCCTCTCTTCGTCATGATGACTTTCTCCGCGTGGAAGCCTTCGATGAATTTGGCGCCAGATCGACTGGCATCTGGCAGCCACGACACTACCGGGCCTTGCTTCTCGCAGGAGCCGCAGCCAAAGCTGCAGAATCCGCAATAGTGTTGGTTGCCTCCGGTGTTTTGCGGAACCGCCTTGTTAGTCCAGCCTAGCTTCCGGGCGCCTTCCAACAACATTTCGTTGCAGCGGTTCTGCTTGACGTGTTCGGTCGAGACGCCCATTCGCACACAGACCCGATCTAGAGAATTCTGGAATTCTGCAGAAGTGAAGAACGGCAAGTCCTGTGCTGCCCATTCGCGACGGACAAAGCCTTGCGTCTGTAGAGAAGCAGACCAGTTGACAGTGCCTCCACCGCCCCATGTCTGCCCTGCTACTATGGTCGTTGAAGAGTCGTCCGAGGTCAAGAATGCGCCGCTCATGAAGAGATGATGCCACCCATCGACCTCCATCATGGGAAAGTGGTCGGCTGACCAATGGTACGACTTCTCAACCACCAGAACTCGATGGCCGGCTTCCGCCAGGTTCTTTGCGCACACAGCACCGCCACACCCACTGCCGACAATGATTACATCCGTTTCAATGACTTCTGGTTTGTCACCCGGGGGTATTCGTATAAACTCAAAGTCGTAGCCCTTGCTAGGTTTCATCCCAATAGGTACACGTGGAATACCCAAGACGCGCCGCAGTGAAGGAGATGTCTTGAGCCAGGCTTGCTTAGTGAGAATGGTGAATGTGCGGCGGAGTTGACGGAGCACTCCCAGGCGCGCGGTGGCCCAGCCTTGGAGAATAGACTCCCGAATGTGAGCTGGCTGCTCGCTGATGGGTGTGACATGGCCGGTCAAGAACAAAGAACCGGCTCTGGTGTTGAGAACGTTGAGTATCATGCATAGTTCTTTTCTCTGGTCGTGCGGCAGATACAGAGCAAAGACCCTCTGCATCTCGGCACGAAACGCCGGGTCCCGACCGACATTGTGGTCCAAGTATTCTTTGACGGCCGTCTCGGCATCTGGGCCATTCTCGAATGTGATGGCCTTGATGTTGCTGACAGCGGCTGAGTAGTCAGCATCTGTAATGGCGATCTCGGTATGCACCTTGGCAGTTGACATGGGCTTGATAGCCGGTATGACTGCATCTGCAATAGCAAGAAACGTTGCCCATTGTGCCGGCGTTAGTGGATCGTCAGATGGCAGTGGAGGGTGAGGTGTAGGCTTGGGTTCGGTATGCATCGGTTCTGACATTTTGCCACGTCGGTTGCGCGTCCAGGGATAGCCTTGGTGTCGAGCGTGCACTGCCAAAGGGTCTTGATTGTGGAGCAGCAGGTCCAGCTGCTAGAGATGCAGGCGCAGGTGTCTTGCTGCACTTGTTGTGTATTATGTAGGTATGAGGTTCCGAATACTTGCGGTAGACGCCTGAAGGAGGCGCTCAGCTGGCTTTCCCCGCCTTGCCAGCCGTGTCATTGTTGCCATGCCTCGGTTTACCAGTATGTTATTGGGCACTGCAAAACAAACAAACTTTCAGCCAGTGTGAGACGTGTCTCGGCTTCGGAGCGGCAGCCTCGTCGTCGAACTGTAACCGGAAGAACAGATTCGCCAGCGCCGTCGGTGTGAGCGGACGTGCGACTACTACGCCATGTCAAACGGCTACTTTGGGAGTAGTCACATGGTAGGAAAGTTCAAAGCGCAAATGGGTCCACGGTGTTTGGAGGCCAAGCCTGCACTGGCCATTAACCACGCCACGCTACCCAGGCCGTGTTGGTGAAACTCCGTCATGCGCAGAGTCGCATCCTTGCCCCCGAGTTCCAGGCGAAGCATCGTGAGGTTGTGGAGACAACCATGGCCGGCGGCGCATTGAGCGCAAAGCAACCAGCCCCCTACACTACATACCCACACCCAACAGGTGCCGCTTGATTAGCTGGCCACTGGGTGGACGGAGCAGCCACAGCGGGTGGAGTGCAATCTACTGGATATTGGACGCGCGCATCTTGCTACAGACGCTCTCCACGACTCCAACATGTGGGTTGTGTATGTACTGCATGTACCAGGTATGTACAGTACTGTATTTGTGGCGACAGCCCCGCCAGTTGGGGGGGCAGTCCGCCTTGCCGCATCTGCGCGGACTCGAGACTGCGCGCCTCGCGCGGCCAAGCCGATGGATGGATGCATCCTGTCAACCACCAACGGCCGGCGATGGGTGTTGACGATAGGAATACGAGACCCATCGGCCGATGCTTAATCACCAATCTTGCTACTACTGTGTAAAACACCATGCACATACGTATGTATGTAAATGATGACCCCATTTTCAAACTTTACGCTCGTGCCTCTCATCCACCGTCGCCCACCGTCACCAGGCATGACCCTTTCTCACGGGCCGTGCTGTGATTGGCCAGAGATAAGCAAGCCCCCAAACGGGAAGGGTGGGCCCAACGTCCAAGGCTGGCCTCAAGAGAGCGGCAGGCGCAACAGCACACGACACCACAGAGGAAGGTGTGCTGCCTGTCACGGGATACATGGCATGGCGGAGTTACTTGCGGAGGAGAGATATAGCTAGTCGTTTGCCCGCTGTTCTGCCTGCTTCAAGTGCGCTGGTGGGTGAGGGTGAAGGCGTGGCAGGAGTTGCGCGCGCCCTGGCTACTGTTACAATTTTCATCCTCATAATAATGGCCGGTCGTAGCCCGATGATACCCTGTCCTCTACTCGGGTGCGCCAAGCGTGCAGGCATACCCCATCGAGCCCGCCGCCCGCCCATCCGTCAGTTCGCTGCTGGTAATTATTGCCAGAAACCGCTGGCTGGCCTGACTTAATTCACTCCTGCCCCCAGAGCCTCAACCCCGGGTATTCCTCCACATCTTGGGCTTCGCTTGCTGCATTTCGCTTTCCCAACCTTAGCCTTCCACTCATCATCACCACGCTCAATCCTCACACGACACCATTGTCAGCTATGCGCTGCTAATTTCCCCATATCCCCCGCGCCTGCTGTATCACCGCTTCCCGTGCTCTTATCGCCAGCACCTCAGCAGCCAGCTACCAATTGACTTTGCACCAAAAAGTCAGCGCACCCTATCCACGGAGCCGCACCCATCCCCTTGAACCTACCACTACCAGTCAGGGTGACTATTGTCGCACTGCTGCAGAGGCCACTGATTGCCTTCCGCTCCGCTAGGGCTGCCGTTCGACACATCCATTCCTGGGACTATCGCACCAATACCATCAAGGCACTTTCACCGCCTGTACCGTCCTTATCAGTCACCTCCAACCAGAAGTCGTTCCCCATTTCCCCCAGAACTTCAAGTCTACCGACCCACCACCATCTCCCAACCTCGACCGACCACACACTACCACTAGCCACCATGGCCACCACCTTTTCCACCGCGACGGCCATCCCGCAACAACACCAGCACGCACCCTACCAGCATCATGCGTACCGCAAGTCAACCCACTCGCAGTACTCACCCACCAACTCGGGCATGATGAACCCCCCCGCCAACATCTCGCCCACCTCCCCGCGCACCTCGCAGCTACCCCTCGCCCGCCATCAGGGCATATACCAGCCCAGGACCGCCATCGGCATCCCTGCTGCCCTGCGCAAGACTGAGAAGCCCGCCAACAGGTCCCCTCCAAAGGTCGTCGCGCCCCTCAACTCTCCCAACCCTGAATGGGTCGTCGGTCGTGCCTACTCCTGGAACCCAAATGAGAGGGCGACCTCCGTCTCTCAGATTGGCAATGAAGACATGCAGAGCCTCTTCAACCCCGAACCATTGTCTCCCGTCTCTGGACCAATCACACGCAACCACTGGCAGGTAAGTTAATAAGCTTTCCCTCATTTGTTACCGCGCCCACATTGGTCCTGCCCATCCTTCCCTTGTCGCGTGCCTCAGTTGGGGCATCTTACGTACATGGTCCGAGTGTGGGTCCTGTTAGCGCCGCGCTGGCCTGGCCTCTCCCGCTGTCTGCACTGGACTGTGTCCGAGGCCGACATGCCGAGCGACTAGTATCTACTGGCATCTACCGAATCTCAACAAGACCAGACCGGGCGGCAAAGGTGCGACGATCGACGCTTTCGCTTTGTGTCCGTTGTTGCAATCTGTTCGGATCGTTTCCTCGCTCCTGCAGCCTGCAGCCCGGCTTGCGTCGCATCATCATGACAGGGCTCAGCTCCTCTCATCCCACCCCACCCCGCGCTAGCGCCTTCACCTGATCCAGGGTCTTTCCGTTTAGCTAGCCAAGCACTTTGCTCGCGTATCCCGCGTTCCAGACCAATCGTAACTAACAAATCTTGTTCAGGCTGACGGATCCACCTCGGTATGTTCGGCATCGTCGTGCCAGCAGCCATTTGGCTTCTTCCAACGTCGCCACCACTGCCGCAAGTGTGGCGGCATCTTTTGCTGGCAACACACGGGCAACTCGGTTCGCCTTGATGAGCTCGCGCGCTTCCACCCAGAGGGCCACCTCCATCGTGCCTGCGACCGCTGCTACAGTTCATTCCGCGAGTGGGAGCACCTGAGGTCTAGCCGCACCAACAGTGAGAGCTCGGACAGCAATGTACCTGCAGCGGCAAAGTCCATCGAGGCCCCTGTACTCGCGAAGCGAGTAGAGAACAACCGTGTCGGTAGCCTTGCTCAGAGTTTCCAGGGTACCTGGAACTGGAGCACTTTCTGAGTCCACGCATTTTGCACGGATGTACTCTTGGTCCCGGCGGCCCTCCTCTTCATGATATCCGGATGACCATGACTACTGTCAACGTGTCTCCACTTTCTTGTCTCCTTGAACGGAGCATTCTGCATCCAAACTGCATATCATTGGCGTTTGCTTTTATCCAACGGGTTCCTGTCTGTCCTTTTTTTGCGATTAAGCGTTTTCCTTTTGCCTACTACGTGGCGTAGTCATAGAGAGCAGTCCCTGCCTCATTCGTGGCATACTGTCTTACGGCCGATGAGATTCCCAGACTAATGATGGTCGATTCCATACCTGCTAGACGTTTTTCGGTGGATGGATCGGGGGATGATGGGGGGACGGCAAGCCGGGTGATGAAGGCATAGGTCTGATTGACCTGGCGTTTTTTGCTTTCATGGGCTGTAATTCAACTAGGCGTGGTTTGTTAATACAAGGTACTTCTTCGACAAGGCTTGGCCTGATGAAGTAAAAGGTAGTTGATGCCTCGATTAGGAGAGGTAATGATTGATAGTTAGTTGTAGTTCGAAATGAAAATATCGGTAAAATTTTAAACGGGTGCATATGTGGGAATGTTGGGCGAGGTGGTGAGTTTGAAGTAATATATTGGGTGAGCGATGGGCAATGTCACACCCTGATGGCGTGACGAGCGCACGGCCAGTATACCGGTACAGTCACGGGAGGAAAACTTTGAAAGGAAAAACAAACGAAAACAAAGGTTAATCTATAATGGCACGCGATAAAAGATGGGGGACAGAGCAGGCATATTATTCTGTAACAGCGGATTGCACTGGGCGAGCTTGGTATTACTGTATAAGGAACTTTCTGACGTGTATGTAGAGGTAGGTCATGGTTCTTCGTTGTTTTTGAATGGTTGCTTGCCGGAGAGTTGGCGGGCTCCGATTGGTTGAAACGTTGGATGTGGATGTGTGGAGTGGATCTGGGGCATGGGGCAATGTTGGATTTTTCCAGCGAGCGACCCTGTGCTCTTTTGCGATATTACCAGCAACCAGAACTGCGGAAGATTATACACGCTGCACGCACGGGCAATCGCCTTGCATAACACTTGAATCGACGTCGTGCGCGCGCTTTTGCGAAAGGTGGTTGGGGGCGCTGTAGGTGGTGGTGTAGTTTCTGGGAAGGCGAAGGGATTTGTGAGAGGGTATTTGGGGGGTAGGAGTATGGCGACGGAGGGGGAGACGATGCTGGCACAAGAGAATGGGAAGAAGAGGAAACTACATGGGCGCGCCTTTTACGAGAGTATTGGAAGCCCGAAGCTTGTGCTTGCGCCCATGGTAGAGCAGTCAGAGTTCGTATGTCTTCTTCTTCAACACTCAAATGCAAGTCGCAGTCTAACAGTACCATCTTCACAGGCATGGCGACTTCTATCGCGCTCTTTTCTTCCCGAGTCCCAGCAAAAGAACCTCCTAGCCTACACCCCAATGTTCCATTCGAAAATGTTCGGCGAGAAGAGCAACTACCGTGATGCCCACTTTCAGCCCCTCAAGTCGACCGTTCCCTTGCCCGTCGATGACTACCATCTGTCACAGCTACCCGACTCGGATAGATATCTCGACGGCAACCCAGCTTTCGACAGGCCCCTCACCGTGCAGTTTTGCTCAAACGACCCCGACGATTTTCTGCGAGCCGCCAAACACGTAGCGCCCTTTTGCGACGCCGTGGACCTGAACTTGGGGTGCCCACAAGGCATCGCAAAGAGAGGCAAATATGGAGCATTCTTACAAGAAGACTGGCATCTCATCTCGAGCATGATCCGGAAGTTGCACGAGGAGCTGGACGTACCCGTAACAGCCAAGATGCGCGTTCTGGAGACAGCGGAGAGAACGTTGGCATATGCAAAGACACTCTTAGATGCAGGCGCCAGTATCATCACCGTGCATGGCCGACGGAGAGAACAAAAAGGTCACAACACGGGGCTAGCAGACTGGAAAATGATCCGCCATCTTCGCGAGAACCTGCCCAAAGAGACGGTCATATTCGCAAACGGCAACATTTTGCAACACGAAGACATCGCTGCGTGTCTAGAGGCAACAGGGGCAGATGGCGTCATGAGCGCCGAAGGAAACCTCTACGATCCGACCATCTTCGCCCCACCACCGCCGCTCGGACAAGAAGGCCGTGAGTACTGGCGCGGCCGAGACGGCAAAGGCGGATACAGAATGGACGCGGTTATGCGGCGATACATGGACATTATACACCGCTACGCACTCGGCCAAGAACCTCCCCAACGGAAACCGCTCTGGATGCCGGGAGACAACGCCGAGGAGCAGCAGCCCGCAGAGCAAGAAAAGGACAGGTCGGAAGACGAGGAGGGCCCACCCAAGAAGAAGAGGAAGCAAATGTCCAAATCGGAAAAGAAGAAGGAAGCTTCGAATCCTAACCTCACGGCTATGCAGGCACACCTTTTTCACCTCCTGCGTCCGCTGGTTGCTGAGCATCATAATGTACGCGATGCACTGGCAAGATCACGGACTGCTGATATTGATGCTTTTGAAAATGTACTTGCGCTTGTTGAGAAGGCTGTGAAAGAAGGGATTCAGAGATATGAGGAAGAGCATGCAAACGATACTGTACCGGTCGCAAACGACTCTGCGCCAGTCACAAACGACACTGTACCGGTCGCAAACGACTCTGCGCCAGTCACAAACGACACTGTGCCGGTCGCAAACGACACTGCGCCAGTCACGCCCTCTACTGAAGCCGCACCGCCAACTGAGCCCCTCGACCCCTACGAATCCTCCCTAGCCACCGTCGCTCGCGTCAAGCGCCCATACTGGGTGTGTCAGCCGTATGTGAGACCGTTGCCCAAGGAGGCGATTGAAAAGGGGAGTATGACGGTAAGTAAGAAGGAGAAGAAGAGGAGGGAGATGGCGGCTGAGCTGGCGGCGAAGCAGGGGGATGACGGGGTGAGAGACGCGGGTCTTGTGCCTGGGGGCAGAGTGGAAGAAGAGGTTCTGGTAAAGGAGAATGGGGATGTTGTTGAGACTGTGGAAGAGCCGAGAGAGGGGGTGGTGTGTGGGTAAGGTAGGTGGAGTCGATACCCAGATGTGTAGGCGCTGATTATATGATTCAACGAACATCATGTACCGTAAGTAAGTCTGGTAAGCTGAGCAAAAGGCGGGAACAAACGGTTGCGTTTGTCTCTGACGTGGTCATATGGTTTCTCTTCTCTTACCGTCCTCGCGCTAGGCTAGCGTCATGTGCCGCGGTCATGTCTCCCACTCTTGCTACAGTCACACTCTCCCTTCTTCTTCCTCTCACCTTCATCTTCATCTCCTCATTTCCATGTTCGACTCTTTGCTTCGAGGCCAGTATAATGGCGAGGCGCTCATTGGGTGGGGGGTGCGCGCTGTTTGCACGCCAAGCAGTGGCACGTGCTTTGGGCTCACAAAACGACTCCGATATTGTGAGAAGAAGACAGATCAGACAGACTACAGCTGCAGTGTCGTTACGTTGGGACGCGTTACAAGCCATCACGTTACAGCACAGAGTACGCAACAGTCTCGCCTTACCTGAGCGGCTACAAACCTATTTTGACACACCATACTGCAACGTTGAACGCAATGACTGCGGACACTACTGACAACCAGGCGCCCGGAGATTGCACGCAAGAAGCTGCAGATGGAGAGAATGTGGCTAAGGAATATGACTTTATGGACGAAGAGAGATGGGAGATGCTGCTTCAGGAAGAGGCCCTCGAAGACGCCCGCCAGAAGAAGGCCATCGAGGAAGATACCCTCCAGAAGAAGGCCATCGAGGAAGAGACCCGCCTGAACAAGGCCATCCAGGACTCCCATGTAAAATTACAAAGGCTAGCGGCTGAACGGCTAGCGGCAGAGTGGCACGAACTGCAAGCTCGAACAATTAGGTCCAAACGCCTCGAGCGCATGTATTACCAGATTCTGTGGTCAAAGCAGTTCGCCGGCACGATACACATGGACACTGCAGCGGGGTATGAGGACGACGAGCATCGACTCAGAAACATTGCTGCCCTCGTAGAGAACGGCATTGCAATCGTTTACTGGACAGACGGCGCTTTCGGCTTGGTAAGAGACCGCAGCGGCGTTCTAGGAGCTGGTGCAACAGCCCTATGGGGTTCGCAAAAATATGACCTCTGGCTAAATGGCGGCCGCTGGACAGGTGACTGCAGCGATGCAGAACTTCTAGGCCTGTCATTAGCTCTCAGACATGCCGCAGATCTCGTCGGCCAAGGAGCCAAGTTCAAACTCATCCGAATCTTCACTGATTCACTGTCCGCTCTAAAGGCCCTCAACTGGGACCATCCAGAGAAGATATACCTCGGTCCGTTGATCCCGGGAGACCGCATGGCGATTGAGAGGGTCATTTCCGACTCGATATGGCTCTACGAACGGAATATAAAGGTTGAAGTCGCGTGGGTCAAGGGCCACTACAAGAGTGCGGGCAACATCATGGCCGATAGGCTCGCCCAGCGAGCTGTTTCTTACCACTGTCATGATCAAAAGATAGTGTATCGCGGCCACGTGGCTACAAGAATAGCCATGACAGCAGACAAGGCGCCAGCAGCCTTCAAGGCGCTTGGTCAAGACTGGGTGGACGAGTGGCTCTTTAGAGCCAACGCAGAATTTCTTGAGCACCAAGATCTTTTTGAAGACAAAACTCCAATCCAAGCCAAAAGAGCTCCCTGGAGAGAAATGTTGTTAACCTCTTCATACAGCTTGTGTGCTCTATTTTATGCATACTAATTGTGCATAGGGCCCCTCCTGAATCTCCCAAGTTGGAAGCCAGCGGTGAAACCAAGGACGGTGAAACCAAAGAAGAAGAAGAAACGGCGGAAAAAAAGCCGCTAAACACACACATCCGGTTCGAGGACTAAGGCTGCTTCGAGTCCCTACAGCAGATGGTACGACGAGAAGGTTCCAGAGTCTAGCTCGTCGAGTCCCGTCTAACAGCTTACAGGACGATACGATTTTAGAGTAGCCAGCGCGCCATATCCCTCCAAGAGTACTTGCGACGATATAGATTTTCTGAGTCGCAGCGCGCTGAAGGATACCTGGGCGGGGGATGGAGATGGGCGCGTGGAGTTTGGGATTTGGCGAGGTATGTCTTGGTGATAGTGCGCCCAGGAAGTGCACACAGACCCCCCATCACAAGAAATAATAAAGCACACACACGAGACACAAAAGCTAACATTTGTGCCTAACAGGGGTCACCGGTTCGAACGTTTCAGTCTCACTTGTTATGACAAGTGTGAGAGTGTGCCTGCCCGCCTGCCTGTGCCATCACGAGGCTTTTACTAGCACGTCACGCGATACAAGCAAGTGTCGCTCTAATATATAGATAATTCAATTTCCCTTTTCCCCAAGTCAAGTTTCTGTACATCGAAGAGAAAACCATTCAAATACGCCCTTCTTCTCCCTCTCCCCCCTCATCTCCTTCACCATCATCCTATCCCCCCACCACTCCCCACCACCCCCTCCAACCATGATACCACTCCACCCCCTCACCCCTCCTCCTCCCCCCTCCTCCCCCCTCACCCACTCCTTCGCCATTCCCGGCCCCGACAGCAACCACCTCTACAAACCCGCCGTCTCGCACTTCTCCCTCCTCAACCCCCTCTTCAAAGACCCCTACCACCCCACCCAAAACCGACACCTCATGGCCAGCCTCTTCCTGCCCATCCCGCGCGACCTGTGTAAAAAAGAATGCAGCATACCCTACATGCCCGCCATGACCGCCGCCATTGCAAACGAGCAGTTCATCGTAGGTGGGAAACGCGACGTCGGCGTGTTTGAGACGATGGATTATAGCGTTTGCTGTGGAGGGGGAGGGGTGGATGCGAGTAAGATACCTGTGGTGGTGCTGGAGGGGAATGTGGATACGAGTCGGTTGTTGTATCAGACGATGGCGCGGTATGTTAGTGCGAATGGGGTGGCTGTGGTGTTGGTGGATCATCCGGGTGATGCTTCCATTGTACAATATACCTCTTCCTCAGCAACTTCGTCTCGTATACGCCGCCGGGATGATATGTTGGCATCGCCAGATGTGTATAACAGCGGCACCGTACCGCTATCCAACTTCTCCCCCCTCACAGCCTGGAACAGCACTATCGACTTGGCCCTCTCTACCCGCCGCACAGACATCCTCTTCGTCTTGGAGCAGATCAGCACTCCGGCTTTTCTCACGCAACACTTCCCGAATTTTGCGACTTTGTCGGTGCTAAACACCTCGTCCGTAGGCTTCATCGGCCACGGTCTCGGCGGCACACTGGCAACCTCCTTCTCCCTCACCCCCTCTACCACAACCAGCACATCCTTCTCCATCAACCTCTCCGGCGCCGCACCCCCCCTAAATAAACCTACATCCAACCCCCCCCTCTATTTCTTCGGCCGCACACCCTCCTTCCGCCGCGAATCCGCTCTCAACTGGGCCTCCCTATGGTCTCACCTCACCGGGCGCATCAGCACAGAGTTTGACGTTGTCAACGCGGGGATATTCGATATGAGCGATTTGCCTATTGTGGTGGAGGTGGCTAGGAATGAAGGGGGGAAAGGAGGGGTGAGGGCGAGGGGCGTGGGTGAGGATGGCGGGGTGGGGGCGACGCATGCGGTGTGGTGTTTTTTGGAGAATGTGGTGAAGGGGGTGTTGGGGTTGGAGGGGGCGGGGGTGGATTTGGGGAGTTGTGTGAGGGGGTTTGGGGGGGTGGTTGTGCCTTATCCGGGGGTTTAGGGTGTGTTGAAGAGCATTCTTCAAGAGCGAGAAAGAGGAGGTAAAGCTGCGAGATGGCTGGAAACTTTTCGTAGGACGAACGCGATTGAGGTTTGTTCGCAGGAGGGGGGTTGTGGGGGGGGTTGTTCTTCTTTTGTCATTGTTGTTGTTCTTGTCGATATCCTTTTGGGGGGGAGATGGATGGAGATGATGAGTGTGTATGTAGTGTGATACCCAGGTTAAGAACTTATTCTTGTTTAGAGATTATAATTTAGCGGACTTGCTGTACAAAGTCTGTTCCATGTGCAGAATGGAACCTTTTCCCGGGACGTTAAGCTAATCCAATCCAATGGAACCTTTTCATAATTTCTCATTCGCTCTGGAAAGACTACAGTACTGGGCTACCTAGTGGCTGAAGATATGCCGACGCTACCTCCCCACTGCCGCATCGGCAGCAAGGATGCTGCGGCAGGGGGCCTGTCAGCCCACCTGCTACGGTACCTATAAACAACACTACTAAACTCTCCGCAAACCATCTCCACCCATCTCACCCGTCTCACCCACCATGGCATACCAGCCCTCACCCTCCCCTCCCATCAAAGTCGCCGTCGCCCAATTCGAACCAGCCTACCTCGACCTATCAGCCTCAGTCACCAAAACATGCACCTTGATACAACAAGCATCCGCCTCCGGAGCAAAACTCGTCGCCTTTCCCGAATGCTGGATCCCAGGCTATCCGGCATGGATCTGGTAAGTCCGCAACCAGTACACCCTCGTGCTTCTTTCTGCCATGATATAACGCCCAGCTAAAGGCCCCTCCCCAGGGCCCGACCCGTAGACTTCAACCTCTCAGCCGCATACATGAAAAACTCGCTCAAACTAGACTCCGCAGAGATGCGAGAAATCTGTGCTACAGCCGCAACGTGCAAAATAGCCGTTGTGCTGGGCTTCAGCGAAAATTACAACGACTCGCTGTACATTGCGCAGGCCATCATCGGCGCTGACGGCGCTGTAAAACTCTCGCGCAGGAAGCTAAAGGCCACGCATATGGAGCGAACGATTTTTGGCGATGCATCCGGGTCGTCGCTGGAGAATGTGGTTGATCTGCCGGGTGTGGGCCGTGTGGGTGCGTTGGCGTGCTGGGAGCATACGCAGCCGCTGCTCAAGTACCACACGTATCATCAAAACGAAAGTATTCACGTGGCTGCGTGGCCGCCTGTGTATGAGCACGATGGTGGTCCGGGGTTGTTTTCGATGAGCAGTCAAGGTGCGATGCGATGAACCCACCATACGGACTGCTCAACTAATATACATATAATAGGCTGCCACGCCCTATCCCAAGCCTACGCAATAGAATCGCAATCCTTCGTCCTCCACGCCACAGCCGTCCTAAGCTCCAAAGCCATCACCCTCCTCCAAACCAGCAACGGCGTCACCATGAACGTGCCTGGTGGAGGTAGTTCGGCCATCTTCGGGCCTGATGGTCGCATGTTGGCTCAGGGGCCAGAAGGGACGGAAGAGGCGTTTGTGTATGCGGAGTTGCACCCGGATGAGATTTTAAAGGCGAAGGGCTTTTTGGATGTGTGTGGGCATTATAGTCGGCCGGATTTGCTTTGGTTGGGTGTGGATGAGAGGGAGAAGAGGGGGGTTGTTAGTGGGTAGGGGGAAAGTAAGATGGTACCGTGGGTGAGGATGACTGGGACCAAAGAGGATAATTGGTCGTAAATAGGCAACGACGAAAATTGAATCGTGATTGACCCCACGAGAGCCCTGGATATACAGTGAGAAAAAGAAGGTGGTTGTGAGCGAGTAGTGGAAAAAGTAAATGTAACCATGGGTGGTTTGAATAACTAGAAACGAAGAGCATGAGAAGCAGGAACTTCTGGTGACGAACCATTTCGATAAACGGCAAATGATAAATTTTGCACAAACGACGAAAATTACAATCTTGAGTAAACCCCACGAGCGCCCGAGTTTGCCCTTTGCCCTGGTTGCCAGCCGTGGATATAAACTGAGAAGAAATAGGGGAACCTTGGAGCAGTACCACACGTCCGAGAAGGTTTACATCATAATTAACCATTTATTCTGGCAATTTAACTCCTGGACAAAGAAATTAAAAGGAAACCATGGAACACTTCGATTAATTAATTCAGAAGAGAGAGGAATTTCCTACTTACGGAGTGTACTTCCATCACTTCTTGCCCTTCCACCATCAAAATCTCAACTGCAAGTCTACAATCACACACACACACACACACCCTCACCATGCAACCCCACCTCCTCGTGCTCGTCGCCCTCCTCGACGTCAGCACAGCCTTCTGGCCCTTCTCGCCCGCGCAAAACAGCACCACCATCACCCACGCCCTCCCCAATGCACCCAAAAACCCCAAACAAGATCCCGGCCGCCTCATCAACATCCTCTACGGCGACGACGCCTACCTCGACGCCGAAAACAGACGCATCGTCCCCCTTGCCACCAAGGGCAGCGTCGACGTAAACGTCGTAGTCGAGTACACCCGCACCGCCGTGCGCGGCCGAACGTTTTACGAGACTTCCACTTGGAGCACTAGTATCGTCGCTGCTGACGTTTCCTCTGCCTCCGCCACCGTGGGCACTGGAGTTGGACATGGCAAGAGGGATACCGATACCAACGACGACAGCATCACCCATCTCCACCCACGCACCC
>KE747838.1:416764-489008 GCA_000465215.2 Pyrenophora seminiperda CCB06
CCACCACCCCATTCCCCAAAACCACCCGCCCGCACAACCACGCCAAACGCTTCGAGAAACTCTTCTCCTGCAAGGCCCCGGGTGACTGGGGCGCCCTGTGCTTGTGCACGGATAATAATGGGTGTAATAGGGAGGAGGGGATTGATATTTTCGGCGGGTGTGGGTACAAGGGGTTGGATCCGTGTGTGCCGAATCCGACGGGGTGGAATGAGTGGGCTTGAGGGAGAGGAGGTAGTAGGGAGTAGGATCTGTGAAGACGGATGGATGGAAAGGAGGTAAATTTACATGAGAAGGCTGAGGAGGGTTGATGGAGGGAGGAAGGGGGCATGGCATGAAGCCGAATTGGGGGTGCTGGAAGGAGAGGAGATGCTATTGTAGGGCTATATCCTGGGGGTTGGAAGCGAGGTGGGCTGGGGGGGTGGGACTAGATAGGTGATTGGCCTATGGTTGGGAACGTTGGTATAGCGCAGTAGGTGAGGCTTAGTTGGTAGAGCTTGTGCGCGCGGTAGGTAAGCTGGTGATACTGTCCGCACGACAAACACCAGCACCGCTTAACAACACCGCGCGACAGCACCAGCACCTACCACCTACACCGCAACTTCACTACAACACTACGCGGCTCCACCAACAGCCCCATCCTCCCTCGCCGTAAGCAGCCCATACATTACAATAGTACACTACATGCAGACATGTTAACTCACTCCCGTTCTTGCTTACCTTACACACACACACGTGAAACCTTTCTGCGCGCTTATGTATGGGAAAAATATTGTCTTTTTTTCGTTCCGACTAACCTAATGAACAAGAGGAGGTTGTTTTCTTGCGGGGTAATTAGAGAGGGTGCGGTGCTGATTTGAATTTTTTTTTTTTTTTAGGAACAGGCCAGTATAGTATGTGAGTGAGTGTGAATGCTGACTTCGGAAGGAAGCAACAAGTTCAAGAGAAGTAAGTAGGATTTCTGATTGAGTAGATGGAAATCTACACATATCTCCGTGTCCCATTTATCCATCTATCCTTATTCAAACATCCCCCTTTCCCCTTCTACTGCCCACCCACCTCTCATCCTTCCACGTCCCACCCCTCCCCCCTTGCTTCAACACAACCCTCACATCACTCACCCACATGCCCTTATCCACAGCCTTGCACATATCCACCACACTCAGCGCCGCGCCCATGACCGCCGTCAGGGCCTCCATTTCCACCCCTGTAGGACCCGTGCATTCGACTTTTGCTTCTACGTGTACGCCGCCGAACCCACCATCTTTCCCTTTCCCACTCCCTCCTTCCCCACCATCTTCACCTTCCTTTGGCGCATCAAACAAATCCAACTCCACACCCACATGCGTCAGCGCAATAGGGTGGCACAGGGGAATCAAATCCGGGCATTTCTTAGCAGCCATGATGCCTGCGATGCGAGAGACGCCCAAGACGTCGCCTTTTTTGGAGGCGTTTGAGCGGATCAGGGTGAGCGGGGTGGGGGAGGAAAAGTAGACTGTACCGGTGGCGATGGCGGTGCGGGTGGTGTGGGGTTTGGTGGAGACGGAGACCATGTGGGCGGAGCCGGAGGGGGTGAGGTGGGGGAGTGATGGGGTGGTGGTGGAGGGGGGAGATGGTGGTGAGGATGGTGTTTTTGAGTTGGAGTTTTCGTTGTACTTGTCGTTGTCGGGCTGGGAAGAGGTCGAGTACATTCGTCGGGTCGATGAGAAGCCTGCACTCGCAGCAACTGTACTCACGGCTGGTCGCACCTTGTCTGATACCACTGGCAATGTTGTCACAACCTCCGACACACCCTGTCCCTGAGACCGTGCTTCGTCGAGCGAAAAGCCCCAGTCCCCGCCGGCAACCTTACGCTTGGCATCTTTGTCGCCAAAAACGTCGACCCAGCGCGCAGCCATACGCTCGGCCGCCTCATTGGAAAGATCGTGATCGCGCACCATCATGTCCAACACAGCTTTTACACTCGGGTCCTTGCTCTCCACCTTCGCCTCCACGCTCTCCTCCCGCGTCTGCCATTTCTTGACGAGAATCTTAAGCCACGTTTGCAGCGTGTACGGGTTCTCGCTCTTCCAGACGTCGTAGGGCAGGCTGTCGATACGAGGGTAGCTCTGCTTCAGGCGACGGCGCATCTCAAAGACTTGGGATTGGAGTTGTTTTACTTCGCCGTCAAAGGTGACTACGAGGTTCTCGTCAATAGGGATGAAACCTTCGGGTGGAACCTTGAGGTGAAGGGCGTCGCTTAGCGATGTGGTGCCTTGACTGGGCAAAGGTGACGAGCGTGGGTGAGGCATAGACAACGGTGTCGAGGCAGACGTGTCCGGTGATGCTGACGTGGGTATTGCCTTTACGTCCATCGATGGCTGTGTAGCGCTCTCATCATTCTGAATAGGGTCTGTGTTGGCATTTGATTTTTCCATGATTGAATCAATGAGCGTGCCCCCGTCCTTTTCGGCAACTCCTGAACTCAATATACTGCTCCGGCCTGCCCTGGTTTCGGTCAACGGAAACCAAGTACCTTCGACAGGCTGCGTTGTCGGCTCAACACGCCTGTGCTCCGGTGCTCTTACAGCCGCCTGTGTCTTCGGGGCGGATTGCTTGGTCTCCCTCAACGCCTCCTCCAATATATCATCCACGCTGTGACGGTCCCGAGGTTGTGCCTTTGGCATTACGACACGATACGTTTGCTGCACTCTCTCTTCCTGCTCTCTCATCTTTTCTAGCATTTCGCGTTTCTTTTGCAGTATCTCTTCCTTCTTCCTTCTGATATCTTGGAGTTTCCTAGTCTCTTCTAAGAAATCAGAACCTTGTTGCTCGAACGCATCCAGCTGATTTTGAATCTGATCTACCGCCGACTGAGTATTCCGCTCATTTTGAATCTGTTGGATTTGGGTTGCAGGCGCCGGCGTTTCTTCCACTACCGACTCCGTCTTTGTCATTTCCATCTCAGATAGTATGATTCCCTTCCTCCGCTCAGCAGCCACCGCATCCTCTCCAACCGCACCAGTACCATCTCCTTCCAAGGATTCTCTATAAGCAATCCGCCCCATAAGCTGCTCCAGTTCCTCAATTTTCCCCAATACAATCTTGCGCATCCGCGGCCTCACAGTCTGCCCTATAAGCCGTTTGATATCCCCGATGATCAGCTGATGTCGCTCAAAAGGCGCTGTCTTCTTGTACACGTAAGCCTGTCTCGCAACATCTCTGGCTTCTTGCATCAAGTCCGCGTGGGTCAAAAAGGTCAGATGCTGTGCATACGTAGTGAGCTTCGTCTTCAACATGCGTTCAGCCCGCCTACTGGTAAATTCCGATACTCTTCCAATGTGGCGCTGCAACTCTGTTTCTGCTGCTCGATACCAGTATCCGTTGAACTCTGGGCCGTCCAGGCCATATAGTTGTCGCACTTCGTCAAGACTTGGAGGGAGAGGCTTCTTGTCAATACCGTGTTTGAGGACACTCTTCAGCATGGCGATTTCCCTGATGATGTCTGTGCGCATCATGCCGGTAGTCTTGTTGAGTTCGGCGAGCGCCGTTTCGGAATGGATGTCTATATTCCCTTCCACTTTAACGGGTGGCATTGGAGGAAAGGTGGTGGATAAGAAGGTTCGAACAGTAGTTCGGGTTAGTAGGTGTGCCGAAAGCAGATGGGTTGTCGATGTTCTATGCATAGCGGGCGGCCACACTGTATGTCGTATTGACTTGGGCGTAGTTTGGTCTATTTAGGGCCAGTCAGTAATGTACATCACATATTCGAGATGGATGTAGGAAGGCGCAAATGGGTGTATGATTCGTGTACGTAGCGTTATGCTGATCCAAAGCGATCGAGTAGACTCACAATCAAGGAGAACGCTCAAACGCGCATATGCAATGGCCTCGCGGCAGTGTCATTCGCAAAATGTGCGACCCCTTGCCAGCGACAAAGAAAAGGAAAAGAAGACCATGGTCACCCACCAATCAAGATCATTGGCCGATTCTCCATGTTTGCGAGGTCGTTCAAGTCGGCGTGCTTTTCAGCTTTCCGCTTTACCGCGGCTCCCACAACTTGGAGAAGTTCACGCTCCCGCTGGCCCCAGCCAAGAACGGTCTCGTCACTCAAGCGTCCCTCGTGGCGGTCCATTTCGATTTGCTTGATACGCTCAAAGGCCTCCTGATCGATAGGCTCGCCGTTGTTCCCTTGTCGTAGCACGTCGCGCAGTGAGACCTCGGCATTGCCGTGCAGACAGACCTTTAGGTTGCCGTCGCTGGTTATGCGCAACCGATTGCAGGAGCCACAGAAGTCGTTGGTCATACTCGTGATGAATCCAACCCTGCCGACAAAGCCCGGGACCTCGTACGTTTTGCTCGTATCGTTCTTGTGACCCGCGACTGGCCTGAGCCCAGGGTATTTTGCCTTTATTATATCCAGCATCTCCTGGAAGCTAATCATCTTGTTCTCGCTCCACTTGTTCCCACCAAATGGCATGTATTCGATAAAGCGGACTTCGATGTCTTTTTCGCGACCCAATTCGACAAAGGGCAAGATCTCGCGCTCGTTGAGTCCGCGCATGACTACGCAGTTGACCTTGAGCTTCACATTGGCGCCAAGCTTGTTCATTTCCAGTATGCGGTCAATTGACCTCATGACCGCATCGAAGCCCTTGCGTCTCGTCATGATCTGGAACTGGAAGGGATCCAAGGTGTCCAGACTGAGGTTGACGCCCGTCAAGCCGGCTTCTACCATTGCGTCTAGTTTGCGGTGCAGCGATATGCCGTTTGTGGTGAGTGCGAGTTCGCGCAGGCCCTTGGGGCGCAAGGAGCCTATTTGTTGCATGAGCGGGACAATGTCCTGTCGCACTGTAGGCTCGCCGCCGGTGAGGCGAATCTTAGTCACGCCTTGCGATACGAATAGCGAGGAGAGGTAGAATATCTCAGGTGTGGTGAGCATGTTTGCCGGTGGCGAAAGCGGGACGCCCTCTATTCCTCGTTAGCCAGACTCTTCTTCGTGGAGTCGTTGATCAAGCAAAGCACACCTTCGGGCATACAGTACAGACATCGCAGGTTACAGCGCTCGGTGATGCTGATGCGCAGATAGTCGTGTTGCCGGTTGAACGTGTCGGTCAAGAAGTCGGAGAATGGTTTCGCAGTCTTGATTGCTTCTCTGCGATCTACCTTCTTCACTTGCTCCGTCCCTGTAAGCGGGGGAATGCCGGCAGGGAAGTCGACCGTAGGCTCATGTACCGCGGCATTAGTCGCAATTGCTCTCGTACGTATCGCGCATATCGACGGGCGTAGGAGGACATTGCCACAGCCAACAGCTCTTCGCAGCGCGACCGGGTCCGGCCGTATCCTGGCCATGTGCACCATTATGGAGAGTCGAATTTGGGCGGTCCTCGTCTAACATGTGGAGGGGCGGCCATGAATGCTATATAATACGCCTTGCCAGGAAAGGTGGAGATGACTGAGGCATGACATGCATAGTGGCACGGGTGGGTATTTGCGGCTGTGCAGGGATTGAACGATAGCGGCAGTTGTTCTTGGCGAACAACCGGCGGGGTGTGCACGTGACAGTTGGTACTAGATGGTATGGTATACATGTATAACTACAGTGTGACAGTATATGAGTTCCCACCGTCTTGCCACTCTATTTGGGTCATGAATGCTGCAGCAGGCAAACACTGAAACATCTATTCGTAGCATCGGTCCCACAGCCCACCACTTCTCGCAAAACTCTGGCTCTCAACAAACTTACTCAATGTGCACCGGCCGTGCTTGTCACCACCGCAAAAGTCCAGTGGCTGCACGCGGTCGTTGACAATAACGCGGACCAACTCTTCCTTCTCGTGCTTGCACTGGAGTTTCTCGACATACAGTCGGGCTGCAAAAGGCACTGTCCACGCGGCAGAGTAGCCATGAGTCTTGTCGGTATCTTCCATGTGGGTGGTGGACAATGGCTTGGTGTTGTTATACAGACCAAGTGCAGCCAACGTCGAACTTATGTCGTTGTCATGACTAAAGTCAGCGTACACATTGCGGTCGAGCGGAAATGTCTTGGGGTCCGCATCGAGCGTGCGGTTGGTGTTGGTCTTGTCTTGGACAGGCTTGCCCGTCAGCCGCGCAAGTAGCTCATTGACGTAGCCGACACCCTGGGTAGGCCCAATGGGATTGCCCACGCCGTAGCTGTAGTACTTGCCCAGAGTCTGGTAGTAGTCGTATTCACGCCATTCCTTCTCTGTGAAGAGGTTGCAAAAGGCAGACAGCTTTGCCGACGGGTGGGCGAGCGTGTCAAACGGGCACATGTCCATCAAGTAGACAGTAGACGTGTGGCTGAGATTGGTTCCTAGCGCCGAGTTGATGCGCTCCTTGATGGGTGGCACAAACTTGTCGGCCCAGATGCGCTGCGCTCGGTCGCCCAGATCGTGATCAGGACCACTCTCGAATGCCGGGCATGTGTCGTGAGAAAGTGTGTTGTTCCAGCTCGACCCCTCTGGTATGATGAGATCGATCTTGGCCGGTTCCTCCTTGAGCGACTGCGCGACGCCCATGAGCCATTTTTCGCCCGACTCTACCACACGCTGCTGTCCACCCGCGCGCACAAACGGCGTGTTCTCGTCCACGAGCTTGGAATAGCGGCGGTAGAAGTGGGCACCGGAGTTGACCATCTCCTGCCTTCCAGCATCTGTCAGCTGATCCGAGCCGAGCGTGTACTCATAGTCCCTGAGGAAGGCGTATTTGTTCGGATACGACTTGCTCGTATTCTGTATCTCGGCCATGAGGACGTGGTAGGCGAGCGACTTGCCCATTGTCGGGTCGCGACCGCCGTGGCGGGAAAGAACATTCGCAAACGTCACCTCGCAGCCCTTTGGAGGGGCGACGTCGATTTTAGACGGCACCGAGTACCATAGCGAATATTGCCCCCAGAAATGGCTCGTCTTGGGGCTGCAGCGATAGCCGTCGTCGATGGTGTCGCACGATTTGCGCCTCCACACCTGGAATGTGCTTCACGGTTTCCGTCAGCATGCTCGCCTTCCATCACGTTACTATTCGTCACGTACCTGACGACACCGTACAGGATCGCCAATAAGCCAACCACCTGCAACCCCCACCTCCACAAGCTCCCAGCTCCTTGGTCGTGCCGCCGTCTTTTCGTGTACAGAGACTCTTTCTCGCTCAACGGCAGAGATTCGTATTCGTGGGATCGTGTACCGCGCATTCTGCTCCAGGACTGTGCTGCCATGAACTGCACAGTGCAAGTAAGAGTTATGTGTGTTGCTCCTCAGGGTCCCACGTCGCCAGCGAAGTGTGGATGCTGTGGATAATCCGGGGCCGACGTTTTACCTATACTGCCAGTGGATCGCGGTGGCGAGTCGCGTAAGTGCACTAAAAAGCAACAGTAACCCACGTTCAAAAAGAGTGAGAACCCAAGTGTCGCATGTCGCTCAACAATTCCTCAGCGTCAATGGCCATCGTGGTACCTGCAGCGCTGGTGAGGCCTATGTAGTCGCGTTTCCGCTGAGCCAAGAAAGATGCCGAGCGAAGGTGCAAAAGCCTCTCGACAGTGGCCACCAAACTTCACATCGAACCATGCATCGCATCTTTTATCTTTTCAAATTTCTCACAATGTAATCTGTTCGCGTCACCTATCTGTCAACGATGCGCTCGCACCACATGATCGCGCCCTTGACGCGCAAGCCGCAGACTAGATACCGGCCATGTCCGTAGTGCCATACCCGTCTCGGGGCTTGGTCACCGTCCGAGTCTAACCCATGCATGTAACGCCGTTCGGTCACCTGCACGATACCGGCCGTCTTTGCCCCGATTGGTCTCTACCCCATGTTTTCGTCTGTAATGCGGGCGGCCTATCTCTCGAGGAAACGACATGTAAGCTTTGGTCAAGCTTCTTGGCCTATGGCGCCTTTGACGTCGTTGCCACATGCACCTTCCTACATGTATAGGCTCCATCCTCCTCAATGCACCTCTCGTATATATGTTGATTCCGCCCTTTGCTTCCCTGGGAGACCACCGACACCATGAGGTCTGACGAACGGCATACGCTCGACGATGAGGCGCAATTGCAGGCTCTCGGCCACAAAGGCGAACTCAAGCGTAACTTCAGTCTCATTTCCATGCTGGGACTTGCTTTCGCCATCCTGAACTCTTGGACCGCCCTCTCAGCCTCCCTTGGACTTGCTCTACCATCCGGTGGTTCTACCAGTGTCATCTGGGGCCTTCTCATTGCCGGCGTCTGCAACTTGGCCTTGGCCGCTTCACTTGCCGAGTTCCTATCTGCATACCCCACCGCGGGTGGACAGTAAGTTTCGAATGCTCCGCAATTCATCAAACTTACCGACAGCCAGGTACCATTGGGTCGCTGTTATCACTCCCAAGAAATGGATGCCGCTTGCCTCGTTCATCACCGGCTGGATCAACGTGTCTGGATGGATTGCCCTGACCACTTCAGGAGGCCTCCTTGCGTCGCAACTCATCTCTGGGCTCATCGCACTATGGCATCCTGAATTTTCGTTGAAGCCATGGCAGGTCTGGCTCATCTACACGGCTTGGACAGTCATTGCTTTCATTGTCAACGCCTTCTTGAACAACCTGCTGCCGTATATCAACCGCACCGCCTTTATCTGGTCCATTGGTGGATTCAGTGTCGTCTGCATTACCGTCTTGGCTTGCGCATCGCCCGACTATGCCTCGGCAGAGTTCGTCTTTACCGATTTCATCAACGAGACGGGCTGGCCCGATGGCATTGCCTGGCTTCTTGGTTTGCTTCAAGGCGGTTTTGGATTGACCGGGTACGACGCCGTGGCGCATATGATTGAAGAGATCCCGAACGCCTCTGTCGAGGGACCTAAGATTATGATCTACTGCGTCTGTATAGGCACAGTCACAGGCTTCATCTTCCTCATGGTGCTGCTCTTTGTTTCCGGCGGCGATGCCGCATCCATCATCTCCGCAGCTCCCGGTCCGCTTCTCCAAATTCTCTACAACGCGACCAAGAGCAGGGCGGGTGCTACATGCCTGTTGATGTTTCCCCTGGTTTGTATTCTCTTTGCAGAGATTGCCATCATGACCACGTCCAGTCGCATGACGTACGCATTTGCTCGAGACGGCGGCCTTCCATTCTCCAAGTTCTTCTCAGCAGTCCACCCTCGACTGGGTCAGCCTCTCCATTCTCTAATCCTAGCTGCTAGTTTGGCTATCCTGTTCGGCTTGATCTTGATCGGTTCCAGCAGCGCCTTCAATGCCCTCATTTCAGCCTCTGTTGTTGCCCTGGGTGTGAGCTACGCCATTCCTGTTGCCATCAATCTCTGCCGCGGTAGAAAGATGCTTGGCCCAAGAGCTTTCGTCTTGCCCGGGCCTCTGGGTTGGGCTGCGAACTTGCTCGGTGTTTCGTACACAATCGTGACTACGGTTCTGTTCCTGTTTCCGCCTGAGCTGCCAGTGTCAACTTCGAACATGAGTAAGTGTATCTGTAAGTGTACCTTTCCAAGCTAATGGTTTCAGACTACTGCGTTGTCGCTTTCGGCATCATCTTGTTCATCAGCACTTTCCAATGGTTCGTCGACGGACGTAAGAACTTCACTGGACCTCGCGCGGATATCGAGGTGTTGGAGGCTTTGACGAGCCGAGATCAGCCTGGAGTGGATACGCCGTCCTCCAAAGCGGCCGTCGAAGATACACTCAAATGAGCCAAGGTGTTGACGTAGTGAATGATACATCTTCCTCCCATAACGTCATCGCACTCGCTCGTGTTGTCTTGTAAACAATACTGCTAATTAGTCCTCTAGTGAGAGTGAGCAAGTTCTCGCCACCCAGGCAGCCTTCGACCAGTCATAGCGCGCACGCGCGCTGCAATTGTCTACAATAACATTACCTGTTGTCTTGGCGGCGACAAACTTGCTCAGTGTTTACAAGCTTTGTCACGCGTGCCTAGTAGTCCTGGCCAAAGCGCCCCACTCTCCTCACTCCTCGTCCCTTTATATATCGAGCTTTCTGAAATCTTATACCAACTCGCTTTCCACTTTTTTACACTGCTTTCTCGCAACCCAACCCGAGCACACAGGTTTGAACCTATACCATGACCATGTTCAACCCCTTCCGCAGAATCGGGCGCTTCTTGCGCAGTAGAAGCAAATCTCCCGCCCGAGAGAGCACTGCAAAACCCGAAGCAGTAGAGGAGACAGAGCCAGCAGTAGGTGAGACCACGCCAGCAGCTAGCACACCTGCACCAAAAGCCCCAAACACAACGACGGGCAAGTTGCCAGCCTCAGCGAGCGCGTCGCCAGCCTCAGCAAGCGAGTCATCGACATCACAAAGATATAGCAACCCTGCGACAGCCGGAGAAGACTACCGCGCCGCCTTCAACTATGCTCTCCCACCCCGAGCGTACGTCAGGCCTGTGTTACCTCCTTTCAAGCCTTCAACGTTTGGTATTCCAGCCAAACAAACAAAGTCAACATTCGACTCTGCAACATCCCCCGCGCGTCCTATGAATGACATCCCCCCGCCGAGTGTCCCTCTTTGGTCGCCTGACGATGAGTGCGACGACGAAGATATGGATGAAGAGCCATATGAATACCACCCTGACCCTTCGGACGATTTTGACGATCTGTGCGCGTCGGAGATGGGTAGTTTACCATCTTCGCCGTCGATGACGCCTTCAGATGAGGGTGACTTACCAGAACCCGAAGCTTGGTCAGCAGAAGACAATGAAGGTCATGAGACTGCTCAGGCCGATGAAGAGATGCCACAGGCTGAGCCAGCTTCGACGTCATCTGCACAACAAGGTGAACCCGAGGATAGGCCAGCAGAAGAAGAGAAGGAGTGCGATGACACTCCCCAGAACGACACACCAGTGTCGCAGTCTGAGCCAGCTTCGACGACACCGCCACAAGAAAGTGGTGCACCAGAGTCTGAGGACGAGTGCCATGACACTGCCCAGGCCGATGAAGAAGTGCCAAAGCCTAACCCAGCTACGACGACACGGCCACAACAATGCGGTACACCAGAGTCCCAAGATGGGTTCACTGCTGAAAGCGACAGCAATGATGGCGCCACCACTCCAGACACAGAGACCTCTTCCACACCACCCACACCACCCACACCCACCCCTACCACACAAAACAACCGTCCCACCCTCTCCCCCAGGCACCCTCTCCCAAAGTACAAGAAGAACTGGGTCGACGAAATCATTCAAGAGACCAGCAAGCCCGACGACCTGCTGCCCGACAACTACACTGGCACCTTCCGCGGTATACGCTACTACAGAGAAGACTGGACAACCGGTTTCGAGTGCGGCTACCAAAACCACCACCGCCTCCTATGCGGCCACTACGTTGCCAGCCGCGAACCCTGTGGGCGAAATTGCAAGGACGCCATCTTGGAGACCGCACCATTCCAGTGCCCCACGTGCCAAGACATGATCGACGACTTGTTAGACAACAAGATCTCGACCGATGAGCAAGAGCAGTTGAAGAAGCTCTTTGTCATGGACAAGGCACTTGTCACAATGCGGTGTATCGAGCTGGCGACGCGTGGTCTACCGCAGATCAAGGCGGGCATTGCTGATACAGTCGCTGCAGGCATACTCGAGGGGTATGCGAGAAAGGCACCGACTTCAAACGGTCCGCCAGTGGTGGACAGCGTGCCGTTGCGAGTAATAATCGCAGAGCGGCAGGCGTATTGGGAGAAAGGGCAGAAGCGGAGGATGGAGGAGGACATGGCCGCCATGGCCGCACAGGCAGAGGCGGAGCGCCAGGAGAAGAAGAGGACATCTGGAGATGAGGAGCACGACGAGGAAGCTGCGACCAAGTTCCAGAAGACGAAGTTGCAGGGCTTCCCCGAGCCCATTACCAAGGACACGAAGGGAACGAAGAGGACGCCTGTCGATGTCGACGATGACGAGGAAGAACCTGCGACCAAATTCCAAAAGACGAAGTTCCAAGGGTTCCCGGAACCTATCACCTCAGACACTCGGGGCAGGAAGAGAACCTCTGGCGATGAGGCGTCCGCCGGGGCCAAGAAACAAAAGGTCAAGTTCTCGGCATCTCCGGATCCCATCACCGAAGAGACCCGTGGCAGAAAGAGGACATCTTCCAGGCATCCTCTCCCTTCTACCCAGTCTGGTAAGAAGATGAAGACCGGCCAAACTTCCTCCGCTCCCTGCATGGCTCTCGTCAAGGGTGTAAAGCGCGCCTACGAGGCCGAAGCCGGCGAGGCTAGCGAGGAGATGGCTGTCAAGCGTGGAAAGTGGTGGTTGTAGAGGTAGATGGTTTCTTTCTTTGTGGGTTTCTGGGTATGACTGAGCGAGCGAACTTGTACACTAGGATACGGTGCGGTCTTTTTTTTTCTTTCCTTTTCTTTTTTCGACACGAAAGCGGGCATTGTACAATAGGGTGCGGCCATGTACACTAGCACTAGGGTTTTCTTTTCCACTCTGGATACGAAAAGAATGGGTATGGTGTATGAGTAAGATGGATGGATGGATAGCGATGAATTGCAAAAATGAAGTACAGTTTTCTAATGTACTTCTCCTGAACTCCGTGTTTACACTGAGCTAACAACACCCGTACCTTGCACACAGAATCCAACCCGGTCCAACTGCACCACACATCCTTATTAATAACCTAAACGGAGTAGGTAGCGGGGAGGAGAGATGGGTGTTTTCTTTGTGGACGGGGTTTTGGGGGGGTTTGGGGTTTGGTTGGGTGCGTGGGTGGATATGTACAGTGGGCTTTTTTCTATAGTTACTTGATATGGAAAGATAATGTATGGTGTATAAGTAGGGTAAGATAGATGGCGATGAATTACGAAAATAAATTACAGTACTGTACTTTCTATTCTCTCCCTCTGCTAAAGAAAAGAACTCCGTAATAGCACCTAGCAACACCCGTAGCACACAGACTCCAACCCCATCTCCCCCACATATCCCTATTGATAACAGCTATTAAACAACCAAATCAACCAACTCCGTATACCTCGCAAACTCCTCATCCGCCCTCAGCACCTCCCTCTCCCCCTCCCCCGTCCCAAAACTAAACTCCACCCCCCCATCCCCCTTCACCGGCAAAATCGCCAAAAACCTCAGTAACCTATTATGCCCCTTCAGCGGCGGTCTCATCATCTCCGGTACCCCCCCATTACCCCAAAACCTCCCCCCAAAGTTAACTTCCTCAAGCTGAAACATCATAAGATTACTCAGCATCAAATGCATATGATCGAGTCCCATACTCGCCATTGCGTATTCCTTGTAATCAGGAAGGGATTGAAGCAGGGAAAAAGCGTCGTGGATGAGCGAGGGTGTCATGCGTGCGGAGGAGGCGCGCAGGATCTGAGCGACTTGCAGGATGCTGGTGGAGGGGTCGCAGAGGTCGGCGATGGAGAGGCTGGTGCGGTTGAAGAGGAGCATGCTGCCCATGTAGGTGGAGGGGAGTAAGGGGGAGAAGTAAGGGCGGCCGTCGGTGGGGGTCTCCATGATGCAGCGTTCGTCGGGCGCGAAGGAGCGGCCGTTGGCTTTGGCGACGGTGTAGCGGGCGCGGAGGGCGGAGCGCCATATGAGTGCTTGGACGATGTCGCTGATGGAGGGCATGGGTGTCCCTTCCTCCAACTCGCTCGCCATGTCTTGCTTGAGGAGTTCCAGCTTATGCGGTGGGATGGAGAAGAGCGTCGTGTCTAGTTTGCGGTCGCCTGCAGAAAGGGGGAATGTAGATGCCGGTGGGTAGCGTGTTGGCAAGCCGCCGGAGCGAGAAGGTTGGCGTGCGAGTACGTCTTCTGGGGGTGCGAAGCGCAGGAGGTCCCATACGCTTGTGTCGATTTCCTCGATTGGGCGAACGTAGCCTTCCATTTCGTGGAGGAGCTCGGGAAGACTGTGGTTGAAGCTTTCTGGGTCGTACCATTCGCAGGTGGCGGAAGAGTCGCCTTGGATGTTTCTGCAGTTCTCTGCCCAGGCTTTCATGGCTACCATGGCGCCTACTCCATCCATGCAAGCGTGGTCGAGCTTCACGGCGAGGATACAGCCGCCGTTGACGAAGTTGGCCTGCGCACTAAGTATGTCCTTTGGTGGTGGAGGAAACGCATCTGGGCTCAACGCTTGCTCATCCTTCAGTGCAGACGGCATGAAGCCACCTTCCTTCAGGCTAGCAAACGATGGAAGCACATCGCTCATATCCTGATACACCATCTGAATCCTCGGCGGTGTACCAAAAGGCGGGACAGCAACGCCGAGCTCACCCTTTTTGTACCCGATTTCATGCTCTGAACACGGGATAACCTTACCGTTCAAAGCGGGTATGAGCTCCAGGGTCTTGTCGAGCCCTAGCTGCAGGTTTTCAAACGCATCTTCGAAGCGTACATTGGCGGCTAGGGGCAGGTAGAACATGAAGGTCATGTAGAGGGGCGGGGAGAAGTAATCAAAGGGGTTTAGTCGGAAGGATTGGTGCGCGTGGCGCTTCGCAATCATTTGTCGCATTCTGGACTCCTGGCTGTTGATGGGTTGCCTTTTGGCTTCCGTACCCATCATCGATTCTAGCGCGGCGGTGAACTTTGCCAAAGTAGGATTACCGTAGAGATGGCGAGGGGCAAGCTTCTCCAGGCCCTTTGTGGCTTCTCGGATAGCTTTGACGGCGGTCGATACTCCGAGCGAGTCAAGCCCGAGTGCAAACAAGTCATCGTCTGCCGATGCTTCACTCAGCGGGGGAAAAGACGTAGCGAGAATATCTTGTACAGACTGCCGCAAAGCCGATGTAGAACTCGTGTCGACTTTGAAAGTGATCTCCCTGTTCTGCGTACTGTATAGTCGCTCAATGTAATCCTCATAGAGGGTTAGAGTATCCTTTCGTTTGATGGTACGTTTGTCGGTACGAATAAACGGCTTGTTCGGTTGTGTGAAGATGACATAGTCGCGCGAAAAATGGCCGGTGTGGCGAGACAATGACATGGCTGTTTCAATCTTGGACCATATAGTCTCGACCAGCTCGTCAGTCTTCTTTGCAGGATCTTTCAGCTCGATGAGAAGGCCTGCCTGGATCCTGCTACCACCTATAGCCAAACACCCATCAATGGCCGGGTGCGTAGAGATGAGCGCCTCGAGCTCCTGGGGAAAAATCTTATAGCCACTGGAAAGGACAATGAGATCGTCATTACGACCGGTAAAAGCCCATAGGTTGGGCTTCGTGGGATGTTGTTTGTACAAGTCTTTGAAGTTGATAGACGTTTGTTCGGGAAAGGTGTGAAAGATGCCTTGGAACAGAGATGCGTGCTCATTACGATGCACCCAGTGTTCAAAAACGCCTGGCTCCACTTCTTTGAATTCGAATCCAGAGTAAGGGTGAAAGGCAAACCAATACCAATCCTCCCTGTCGACAACAAGGTTGCCAATGAAAAGGCCCTCTGTCGTTCCAGTCAAATTGAGGACACGGATAACATCGTTGACTTTGCCAGCACTCGCGGGATTGACTGGACCTCCAGATGCGCAGATGAACTTGTTCGGAGGTGACTGAAACTTGGCCAAGACATCAGGCGTTTCTCCCAGCTCGTCCACAAGCGAAGGAACCAGGCTCCATATGTTGATTCTTGAACGGTCGACGAGCTGCTCAAGCAATGAGATGTTTGGGATAACACCTACTGGTCCAAGAACACACTGGAGACCGTGGAGTGCGGGCATAAGGATGTTCATAATGATTCCAGCTCCGTGGCACATGGGGAAAGAAGAGTAGATTTGATCGCCTTCTTTCCAGTCAGATGACCAAGGTACCATACCATCAGCAGGAGGAAGTAGGCGGATTGCATCCATCGTGCCAATAAGTTCGTGAGTCCACGGAATGGGCTTCGGGACGCCTGTGGAGCCTGATGTGTGGAGATAACAAAAGGGCTCGGAGCCAGCTTCCTCGAATGTTTTCGTGTAGGGAAATGGTTCGATGTCCTTTGCGTCTAGTAGATGTTCAAGTAACGGGATTTCCAAGAGCTTCATAGAGCGCTGCGGTAAGAAATCTTCCACAAGAGGTACCATTGCTACGTCGCTCGCTTTGGCCCATATATTGCATTGGGTTGCCTCTAGCACCGCCAAGGCACCTTTGGTGCTATTCTTAGGCGATAGGTTGAGTGTCGCATAACCGACCTTGGCGCAAGCATGAGTGAGCAAGATATGGCGAAGATCATGAGGTCCTATATAGCCTATTGGCTGAACCTGGGACGACTGCCCGACCTGTTCGTGTAGCCACCAAGATGTCTTGTCCACAGCCTGCATGAAGGCTTTTGCGGTAATGTCTTTGAATTCCAGATTATCGCCCGAGGTAGTTGCAATGGAAAAAACGATCCGGTCAGGATGGGTTGCTGCTAAATCTGCCATGATTTGAGGAATGAGTCTCCGGCCATACGGTATCTGTTCTTCGCCATTGATGATTGGAATTTCATCCGACTTCATCTCGTCCTCAACTCTGCAAAAGGACTTTGGTGAAGAGCTTCCAAAGGGCGTTGGTGGCGATGAGGAGCCACTTGCGTGTGACGTTGTGCTTGGGGAAGAATATCCACTTTCTATGCTTTTGAAGAGCTTTTGAGCCTTCATATAGCTTGCGTTCGCTTCGCTTATATAGGGTATGTCTGGTAAAACTTTCTCCTTATAGTAACTAGGGCGGCCATTTTCGTAGACGAGCTCAAGGCGTGGATCCTGTTGAAATTCCCCCATGGGAGCACTAATCCACTCCCCACTGGCTAGTAACGCTACACTGCAGTGCCATGGAGTGGTGTAACCCGTTTTTGTGTTCAAAAGACTTATTGACAATTTGTGTTCACCGATAGATTCGTGTATCGACAATCTGAGGTGGTTTGGATACGCCTGATGCACAGCTCCAGCGAAAGCCTAGAGACGGTCAGTATTATGCAGAGGCAACCGTTTAGTCATTCTCGTATAATGTGACTTACATATCCCCTAAAAAGCATTTGCTTGGCCAGATACTTGACGTCTCGTTTGTACTGATTTCGGCCACGATTGTCGGTGCATATGTGTCTCAAGTCTGATTCTAAAAATTTCCGATATCCGAGATACGTCAGTTTGGTGTCTAGATTGTTCGCAATCTCTTCGTCGATGTCGATATCTGACCTCCCGTACCGATTCAGGAGTTCTCGCCGGAAATTGGTGCAGTTAGCGATATATGTGATTTCTCCCATCTTTTCCGGTAGCGGGAAATTGAGTAAATCCCTCATGCGTGAAAAGGCAATGTATGTGAACTTCTTTTCGACGGCCATTTTCCGTAAAGCTTCACCGTAAGCCCAGGTTTCACGATCCAATATCGACAGTAAATCTGCAGTTTGTGTTAACATAGACCTTGGATCTGGCTTGGCATTCTACTTACCATTATATGTGATGCCATCTGAAATGATCGTCACCCTTGCTCCAGGTTTGTAGACTTGCTTTATCCTCGCACACATTCCGTTCAGTCTCTCAAGCGCCAGTTCTTCTGCTTTGTCCGGAAGAGATCCAAGCACCTTGTAGACTTTATTGGCCGACTTGAAAGGGAATGCGGGTAAACAGGCCTCGACGCGTTCGCCCGCCTGGACAAATCTGTTGATCACCGACAGAAATCTTTCCCTTCCGGCAGCTTGGCGCTCTTTGGAGTCATCGAATTTGTTGAGCGCATGCTCCAACATGATGTCCAAAATCTTGTTGCATACATGTTCGTTTTCGTGATGTACATCGAGAACAGATGTGTCTTCTTGATGGGGTGAAAGACTTAGTCCAACGGGACCATCGCGATACGTATGCCGTGAATCCATGCTGCTCTGCGGAGATCTGATAATTCTATTATGGGGTGTATTAGTAGCCAGACATAGCCGGTAAGGTGTGTGATAATTTTCGAAACGCAAGACTTTTGATGGTATTTGTTCCAGTCTCAGACAGCACGGTAATCAAGAAGTAACGTTGCCGAACGGTGAATTTACGTAGTAAGGGGTGGGTCGAGGAAGATGACGATCCGGGAAATATCAATGCACCATGCGATACAAGCGACAGTTGGATACTACCCAGGTAGAATAAAGCGACGTGGGGCAGCGCTTGCCAAGTCAATTGACGTTGTACTGTACTCGATCTGTGAGTACATGTTTGTTATGAACCAAGCTTATCAGCTACTGTATCCGGTTGTGGTATTCGGTAGGCAAGTTGGTGGTCTTGTGTTCCGATGAAACAGCAAACAAACAACATGGGGTTACCTAGGTATGTTAGTCAGTACCCCGTAAAGCATAACAATAATAGCAGTTCGGTAATTTGTACCTGGCACCTGGATACCGGCATGCAAGCTATGCGAACAGTAACGACTAGCGTAACGCAAATACCGGTAGGGCCTGACTGACCAGCGTCTCTACTGGCGGCGTACCAGTAGGGTCTCGTGGGTGGCATGGTTGCAGCAAGTTGGGCGAGAGACTGGCAGGGGACCCATGTGTAACCGGCGGATTGTTTTCTCTACCATCAGAGTGCGGTTGCAAAACAGTGCAACATGCCCCTTAACATCATGCAGCGGAACAGTGTGTACATGCCATCTGCAGTGCTGCATTCAGACGCCCTGCAAAGATTCCACCTATTGCAATAAGCCGTTCCTAAATTCCCAACACGACCTTATCCACTCGCTAAGAATGGCTACATTTTTTCCAAACTAAAGAGGTGTTCAGCGAATGATTGGAGAGCGTCGATATGAGGCTGGTGAGATCAGTCGACATACACACCACGATTTTGCGGCAGTCTTCAGCGCTGCTGATAGCCCGCCTTTTGTGTGCGCGACGATTGTATGTGGCCAACGCGCGAGGGAAAGCTACAGAGTACGACCACGAACTCATACATAGATCACCTTATTTGACAATGGATGGCACGCGTGGCCATCTGGGCTCTATGAGGCTGCAGGTCAGCTCACCGTAGGAATCGCCAAGACGACCGTGTCACTAAACCTGATTAGGCAGGTGATTGGCTATCTTCTTCGTTCCATGGTGGCCATAGTAAGCTAAGAAATCTAGCGTAATATAAAGTTCGTCTGCGTCGCTGTTGCGTGATACAAAGTTTATCTTCGCTATTACAGTAGCGCTGCTTGCTGCGTCTATCGCTTGCTACGTCCATTGATGTCCAGTTCCCAGGAGGCTGTTGTGGTTTAGAACAAGTTGGATACAACTTGCGATAGTGGAAGGAGGAGTGCTAGTACGCCTACTAGTGCAGTCAAGGCTCGCCTCATTTCTTCATGGTTGGCATGCCATGGACCATGGTCGCCTTGGCTAATCCCATGATGGGCTGACATGCCGACACGGGCTCTACAGTCTTCGTACTCTAAGTCGGTGGATTTGCGGAAACCGGTTCGGCGCATTTACGCAAATCGGTGGATTTGGAGAACGGTGCGTGCGCGTTCGGGAAATTTGCGCTAGAAAATCGTTGTCGCTAATATTTCTATACGAAAAAGACGATTGAATAAAAGTAGGCGATGCAAAAGTAGCGATGTTGACGTTGTGACTAGGCGCATTACCCTACTTCTTAGCTAAGGGGATCATGTTCAGCGTCGCGCAATAATCTATTATTCTTTGAATGAACATTAGCTCCGCGTGGTATTGGTTGGTATGCATGGCTCTCAATTCAGCCTTTACGGCCTAGCAAGGCATAGTCCCAGCTCTCCTGGTACTTCTGGAAGAATTCACGCTCGCCGGGCAGGTGTTTCCCCATGAACGCCTCCCACTGCTCACGTTTCTCTCCACCTTCAATCATGGCCTCGAGCTCGCGTGCCCTGCGCGTACGGACCAACTTTTCCGCGGTCTGCTTCAGCATCTGGCCTGGCGCAGCGTATTCAAACAGACTCTTATCAGCCTCTGGGCGACTCAGATACGCTTCGGTAGCCGTGCTTATCGTCTCCAGCGTTTTTCCACCTGCTTCCCATTGGTCTGGTTCAATCTCTTCTAAGCCATGTGTGACTTCAAAGCGCTTGTACCATCTATGCCCACCTTTGGCGATTACGCGCATCGTCGTATGCGTATCCTGACCCTCCGTGTATCTGATGACTTTTCTCTTGGGCAATCCTTTTTTCGCGTATTTACTTAAGGTGGCTGCCAGGCGAAATGATGTGATTCCCAGGCGCGAGGCATGACTGGCATTTTTGCTAGTTTGGCCAGCACCAATGGATAATAGGAGAGTAGGATCTACATCGTCTCCCCAAAGCGAGCCAGCTTCATTATAGGCACAGTAGCTGGGGTTATTGTCTCGAATGCCACCATCTTTGAGGCTGAAGCTGTTTTGAGGGCCAATTACTTCCAATGCCTTGAAGAAGAGAGGTGTAGCAGTAGTTGCTCGACCGACCTGCCATGTATAAAGGTCGGGAGTTGCTGGGTTGTAACATACCACCCACGGAGGCATAAAATCTGGGTTGTAGTGATGATGGTATGTGCGTAAGAGATACGTCTCACTCCCTGTCGAGAATTTGGCAGTGGTTAAGCATATTCTAAGTGTTGTCAACAATATACTTTTCAAGGTCGGTTCAATGTTCGCTAGGTAATACAGTTGTGCTTTAGGAAACATTTTACTTTTCGTAGCGAATTTCTTTGCCCCATAAGAATAATATAGCGACGCACTTACGTTTGGCAAAGATGATATTCTGGACCATGGTGCTTGGGGGCATCGGGCTCTTGCTCGCTGTATGAGACTTCGTCACCCCACTGAGCTGTGTAGGTATCTATATCTGCCCAGTTCCATTGGAACTTGTCTAACTGACTGCACAGACCTTGGTCGTGCTGTTTGCAGTACTGTTGGGCCATTGATATAAGAGCAGCCTCGAGATTCGAATGGTCGTATTTTGGAGCAAGAGTGATGAAATTTCGTGGATTTGCATACATTGCATGTAGAATAGGTTTAAAAGCGGCAATGGTTTCCCTCACAGTCATACGTAGCCGACTCAGCGCAATAGCCAATATCCTAACAAGATCCATCAGCATGCACTTGTATTCGACGACAGCTAGACTGAAACGGAAGCTTGTCCCATTGGCGTAGTCTATATTCAGTACTCACCCTCCTGTCGATGTACCATACACCTTGTGGAAGTAGTGGCATGGACGAAAGTCGTTGAAGGTCCTGGGATAGTGTGTAAATTCTCGCTCGAGCCGCTTCTCACAGGCTAGAACCTCATCCATGAGTGCCGCAATGATCAGAATGGTTGAATAAGACTTAACCCCGCCACCGTCTGTGACTAATATTAGCGACTGGTCTGCGTATGCGAACCAAAAAAACCAACCAAGGGTAAGCAGACATTCCCCAGTTTCATCACCCACCGATCTTGACCATTCAACCCCTGTTTTATCCGCTGGAAGATCTTCCGTAGCGATATCGATGCGGCTCACAAGTGGCGTAGTGATGCTTGTGTTCCCGGATCCACGTAATGTTGTGCCCGTAATCGTATCATTCGGCACTTTGGATGGCGAATCCCCAGATATAGCTCCTTCTACAATCTCGTGCCACATCCTTCGATCGACGAAAGGGATCCATGAAGCAGTATAAAAGCTGCGAATAGAAGAAGTCTCGTCTGAACCTGACCTGGTTTGGTTATTCATCAGCTGAGGGGTAGATAAGGTAGTATAAAAGCTGCGAGTAGAAGAAGCGTCGTCTGAACCTGAACTGATGTGTATCTTTAGCAGCTGGGTAAGCGCCTCCTTGATAGTATGGAGATCTTTCGCGATCTTCCTGTTGTTGATGCTGCTAAGGTGTATTTGCAAACTTATGAGTCTCGATCTTATATCAACAACATCCTCATTGAGCGATGCGGTAAACACACGGCCGCCATTTTCATTTTTCCCTAGAGAATTTTCCAAACGTTTGAGCTCGCTTAGTATTGAACCGCATTCGCGAGAGACTCGTTCGAGCAGCGGATCGTTGGAAAACACGCTAGCATTCAATTCTTTTGCATAGTCTTCGGTGAATTGCGCGGTTCCACTTAGGGCCTGTAAGCTACTGAGCAGTCTGTCAGAGGTATCTGCATCAATGCAGCGACTGCTTAATCGCTCGGTAACTTGTCGTATCTCGGTAATATGGTGAATAGTAAGGTCTCTGCCAGTCGTGATGTTACCTAAGAACACCGCACCACCCCCGCTATTCAAGGTTCGATCTGGCTGGTCCATGCGTACGGAAAAACTTGGGCTGTGATTTTTCGATCATTCGGAGAGGTATGTAGCAACATGCAATAATCAATGTTGAGAATAGTGATGGTGGTGATAGCCTTGCGTGATGCGTGGCAAGGTGGGGGTTAGGCCACCCGCAGTTGAGCCTGTTGAGGTACCTAGTAGCGTACAGTACCGGTACTTCGTACCTACGACTTAGGTACCTACCCTGCCCTACCTACCTACACATACGAAGCAGTCGCGAACGCCAAACATCTAGCACGTGACACCGCTTCTGAACCTCCAATGCCTACCCGACATGTTCCCTCTAGCCTGACGTAATACACTGTATTGTATTTGCAGCCATGAAGCGCTCACTCGACGATGTCGGCGCCGCGCAGCAGTCACGATGGCCGTGCCGCATCTGGAAGCCTACCGATACATGTCCGCCCACTTCGAACCCATCTCACCCATCAAGCTCAACATCAGTTATTATACACATCCCTACCGCCACTCTCACTTACTGAGGCAGCGCCCCAGAATACACAGCAGCCCATGACAGACCAACGTACATTGTCGATACAAAATTGGCTCGAAACTTGCCAGGGTGACCTGAACCCTGATACTATGGGCTCAAATCTTCAAATGGAGAACCACAGACTTTCTGAAAGAGATACAAGACATGCTAGATGGGGTATGAGGCTAAACGATTGTCGGTTCATGACCATCATCGTCGTCTTGTCTTGAGTTTATTCTGTATCAATTCCAGATGGTAACTGCATTACTTCATTCAACTAACCGTCGCTCCATCCTATTCTTTTCAGATTCCTCATCTCGTCAAACTAGCGGAACAAAACCTCTCATACCGCTCGTGCCCCTTACTCCTTCTTCTCCACTTGGATTGATGCGCGGTCGACTGATGCTGGGCTAGTGTGGCGTAGCTATGCTAAATGAGGAGATAGACGTACCGACGGGCGCTGCGAATGCAGTGCTGAGTATAGTGGTGAGGGCGAAGATGAAAGTCGTGAGTATCATAGTGAAGGATATATGTAGGGGATATGGAACTGCTAGCGGAAGTGGTAGACGGAAGCGGTGCGATATCTCGTAGAACACAAATGTGGTAAAAGGTTATGGATTGTAGAATGTCGACAGTGTGTATACTCCAGACTACATTTCCATGTACACTATATGAGCCCCAACGGTGGCAAATACCTACACATCTACGACGTCAATACCAATGGAACTGCCACCACTGCACGTGGTAATAATAACCACCTTACCCATTTGGACCAAGCGACACAGGATGATGCGCACTTGACCGGAATTGGTGTAGCGCCAAAAGCCTGCCCTTTGTAATCATACTCCCGCCCACTCCGCCCACTCCGCTCACTCCGCTTTACGCCACAGACGCTTATCTGCACTCCTGCTTCGGCTTACCGGTGGAAACCCGGAGTTTACTGCAGCATGGCTTGTATAGTAGTTTCAAAGCGGAAATAAATGTGTCTTGACGTCATTTTTTTTTAGCGAGCAGACCAATCAGTTTACACTGCGGGGAGTATGGTGGTGGCCTGAGCGCTGCCTGTCACCCTGTTCAGTTTACTGTACATCTTGTATTCGGTAGGGCGTAAATATGAACCATGCAGTTGGTGCAAGGCAAGTTGACAAAGCAGCGGCTGTGAGATGTAAGCCAGCACTACCAGAGAAACTTGATAATGATGCAGATTATACACTGTGGTTTGGGATACTTAAGGTACCTCTGTGACCAGAGTTCATTGTTATCATCCATCGATTGAGTTCCTCCATCAAGTTCATAAAGACACACAGCACAACTACCATCATCAACATCAACATCACACACCACGCCACCAGCACAAACTCGAATAAATCCCCCACTGACGAAACAATGTCCGACAACAAGATCGCCCTACCTTCCGAAGGCGCCCATGGCGACCGCAACGGCACGGCTACAGCAACCTGTTATTGCGGGGCCGTACAAATCGAGGTTCCCACCGAAGGCGAGGGCCTAGTCGATAGCTTCATCTGCTACTGCACCGATTGTCGGAAAATCACCGCTAGGTAGGCACCTCCACTTCGACCCCACCTTCCATTCTCCCCCCACAAACCCCAAACCCAAAAGCTAACCCCCACCAAGCATGTTCGCCTCCAACTTCATAGTCAAAGACACGCACCTCACCCACACGCGTGGCGCCGAAAAACTCACACGCTTCAAGCAGTCCAACACCATCGCCACCGGCAACAGCATGGAAAACAGCTTCTGCAGCGTCTGCGGCACGCTCATGTACCGGCGCAGCAGCGGGTACCCCGGTGTGAGCATCCCGCGCATCGGTACCATAGACGACTACTCGCTGCAGGAGACCAAGTTCAAGCCGAGGATTGAGACGTTTACCAAGGATAGGTGTGCGTGGTTGAGGCCAGCGGATGTGGAGGTTTCGGAGGAAGGAGCGTACTATACGGCTGGGAAGGCGTGGAAGAGCTCGCATGATGGGGCTGGGGGGGAGGGAAAGTAGGGGGCGTGAGGGCTTCGCTGTAAAGGGGTTATTCTGCAGAGAGAAGATGGGACTCGTGCAAAAATACTATACATATTGTCTACATGCATGTCCACATGACCATAACCTCAGGCAGTCCGATCACTATGCACCTCCTTTTCCTCCTCCTTCTTCGTCGCCTCATACCTCTTTCCACGGAAGGCATACACACCAAAATTACTGCACGTGACATCATGGGGATCCAAGTCGTTGAGGTCCCACCTTAGGCTCCTGAACCTGTTCTCGCCTGGGTTGAGCAACATGTCCATTTCATTTCCGAATCTCTTGGTCAAAAACTCAACGTCTTGTTGCGTGTCGCCGGGCGAGTATCCAGTTGCGATGATGGGTACTTTTGTCTCGAGGAGGAGGGGTAGCGTTTCCTCCCACTCGTGTGCGGAGGCGGGGTTGCCGAAGCCCGGATGGAAAACGACGAAGCAGTCAAAGTAAGGGTCGTAGGGGTAGAAGTAGCCCGTCTTGTGGATATTGTGGAAGTAGTCGACAAAAGTGCTAATCTTCATGGAGTTGCTGATGCGGTCCTCGATGACAGCGCCAAAGGGATTGAGGGGGGTGCGCTCGGGGAGGGGGAGTTCGTTTTCGCGGTTCGCCATGCTCTCGGGCCCGATGAAGTTGAGGGAGAACTGGACACGGTGGAAGAGGTAGGATAGCTGCATCCAGGTTTCGCGGGGAAGTGACGACTCTGCGCGTGCGCCGAGGATGAAGAGGCGGACAGCAGGAGGGGCGATGCGCGCATTCTTCCATGTGTTATCGCCACCGGTCCTTGGGGGGTGAAGAGTGTGACGAAGTGCTGTCCGATATTAGCATGAAAACACTTAGGAATTGGGCTTACTGACCACTGAAGCTCTTCAGGCCCTCTGGCGTCATACGTCCATTGCGAATGTTGTACGGACTCAGCTCGTTGAGGACACTTGCTATGGTAATCGGGTACGTCAACAGTTTGGTGGCCTGCCTCATCTCCCGGTCTTCGTTTAGCGCATCGAAATCCCTTGTATACAGGTACGTATCCCAACTCGACATGTTGACCAAAATCTCTTCTATCTGCGGTTCGGCAAACTGAAACTCTTTGAAGAAACGTCCGCTCCTCAGGTCATGGTCATCCTCGTTGCTTTGCCTCAGCACGTCGCAAACGTCCAGATGGGCCTCGTAGTCGTCTGCCCAGTGCTCTTCGCAGCAGTATACGGGGATGCCGCAATCGGGGCATTCAAAGTCTACGTGCGCGGGCGGGGTACCATTCTCGGATGACTTGCGGGCCTCGAGATCCGTGGGATTGTTGGGCGCGCGGGTCGGCTTGTGGGAGGGATGCGGGCAGTAGGCATGCTGGCGCATAAAGGCCGCGCGCTTGCGTATTTGCGGTATGGGTGAGTTGGTGAAGGAGTTGAAGAGGTTGTCCTCGTTCAGGACCAGCGTCCGCCGGTTTCCCTCGGCATCGATGTATTCACGCGGTTCGAATGCTTGGCCAGAAGCTCGGTTTGGCGTTGTAGAGAGGCTGCGTTTTGGCAGCGCCAGCTTCGGTGATGGTGGTGGTGGACATTTGGTGGAGTGATTGTGTGCGAGTGGTCGGGGGTTCTGCGAGAAGCGCAATTGCAATTGCCGCCGCCCTGGCCGCCCTGGGTTCCTTAATAGCGACAAACATTGTCTGCACGTGTAAGGCGTCCTCATCTCGGGCTATGTGGCCGCAATTGCAAAGCGTAGCCGCGGTGTTGGCGGTTGCTGCATCGTGGAATCATCGTCTCAGGCCTGTCTCCCAAACTTACCTAGCGTGGCTTCGGGCCATCAAAACACCGATTGGCTTGGCGCAACCCCTCCCATCCCCTCCCACTCCTCCTCTCGCACACTACACCTCCCTCGCCGTAGTTCCCGACAACTTCAATCCAGACGACATGGGGCTATTGTCTAATGGGGGCCGTATTCCGTGTCTCCAGCTGGGGAACCGGCGTACCACTGGCGTACCATGTACATAATACACGATCCCTGACGGAGAATCTCCACCGTGATCGGCATGGAAATACTACCAACTGTCTTATCTACCTACTGTACGTAGCTACTTCCCCGCAATTTGCCCCGGTATCTACACACTGCGGTACAAGTCGCGGGGTATATATAATGCTATATTGCTGCTATGCGACCTCCTTGTGTACCTTGCTCAACATTCTTGGAGCCTGCAATCTCCGCCGCTGACAATGCCGAAACTGTGTCTGTTCACCTGCTTCCTAGCACCTCTGATACAGTCGGCAAGCGGCAAAACCCTATGGTCTACATCCCCAGCAGATGCCAGTGACATCTACCGGACTGCCTATCCATTGGGCAATGGCCGGCTCGGTGCAATGCCAAGCGGTCCTGCCGGGGCCGAGACACTCACCTTGAATCTCGACAGTCTCTGGTCAGGAGGGCCTTTCAACATATCTGTACGCCCAATGGTTACCCATACAATTGCCCGAGTGGTATTGACATGTCACGTAGAACTACACGGGTGGGAATCCACGCACATCAATTGCTGACGCGCTTCCTGCTATCCGTGACTGGATTTTCACAAACGCCACAGGCAATGTATCTGCTCTGCTCGGTTCCGACGACAACTATGGATCCTATCAAGTCCTTGGAAACCTATCCGTTAGTATTCCCTCGCTCAAATCGAGCATCATTTCGAACTACACCCGCAAACTGGACATGAGTACCGGTGTACACACAACCATCTTTACCGCCCATGGAAATGATATGAAAACTACCGCATTCTGCTCCTTCCCAGACCACGTCTGTGTATATAACGTTGAATCCACAGGTCCAGACAGTTTACCACCACTGGAAGTGACACTTGATAACGTCTTGGTCACTTCACAACTGCAGAATGCCACTTGTCTAGGTGGAAATGCTACAGAGCCGACTTATCTGAGACTGCGTGGCCTTACTCAGCTGGGGCCACCAGAAGGAATGCGATACGACTCCATTGCTCGTGTAGTTGCCAACGCGAACGTTGATATGTCATGTGACGACAACGTTAATGTCTTAAGCATCGCTCCGCGCAATGGTACGAAGAGCGTCACCATTGTAGTTGGCGGCGGAACAAACTACGACGCAAAGAAAGGCACGGCCGAGCATGATTACTCCTTCCGGGGCGTAGATCCTGCGCCAATGGTTGAAGAAACCACACTCAAAGCTGCTTCAAAAACACCCGACCAACTAGTTAATACCCATATCGACGACTTTACAGCTCTCACAGGCCGGTTTGAACTGTCTCTTCCAGACCCACTCAACTCATCCCAAATTCAAACATCCGAGCTCATCACACGCTACACGGTGAACAATACAAACGGCGACCCCTACCTCGAAAGCCTCCTCATGGAAAACTCGCGCTACCTCTTCATCTCGAGCTCGCGACCCGGTTCTCTCCCGCCAAACCTCCAAGGTCGATGGAGCGAAAGTCTCGAAACAGACTGGTCTGCCGACTACCATGCCAACATCAACGTACAAATGAACCACTGGACGGCCGACCAAACCGGCCTCACAGACCTCCAAACCCCGCTGTGGGACTACATGACCGACACATGGATGCCGCGGGGCCACGAAACCGCCATACTTGAGTACGCCGCACCCGGCTGGGTCGTACACAACGAGATGAATATTTTCGGGCACACGGCCATGAAGAGCGCGTCGGAATGGGCAAACTACCCTGCCTCGGCGGCGTGGATGATGCAACACGTTTTCGACCACTGGGATTATAGCCGCAACGCTACATGGCTGCGCACACAAGCGTACCCCATGCTCAAAGGCGTGGCTGCCTTTTGGCTCGACCAACTTCAACAGGACCTTTACTACAACGATGGCTCGCTCGTCGTGAACCCGTGTAATAGCCCCGAACACGGGCAGACGACATTTGGATGCGCGCACTACCAGCAGCTTATCCACCAAGTCTTTGACGCCGTGCTCTCAGTCCAGAATATAGTTGAAGATACAGACACTCCGTTCCTGTCACACCTCACCACCTCCCTCGCCGCCCTCGACAAGGGTCTACATATTGGCTCCTGGGCCCAAATCAAGGAGTGGAAAATGCCAGACTCACTCGGCTACGACTTTATAAACGACACGCACCGCCATCTCTCTGAGCTCGTGGGCTGGCATCCAGGATACAGTATCTCCTCTTTCACAAACGGCTACACAAACACTACCATTCAATCCGCTGTCCGCAACAAACTCATCTCGCGTGGGCCGGGCAAGGGCAAAGATGGAAATGCGGGCTGGGAGAAAGTGTGGCGCAGCGCTTGTTGGGCGCGTCTGAATGAGACGGGCAAGGCGTATTGGGAGCTTAGGTACGCGATTGATGTGAACTGGGCAGGAAATGGATTGGCCATGTATTTTGGAGACATTCGACCCTTTCAGATTGATGCAAATTTTGGCTTTGGGGGCGCGGTGTTGAGTATGTTGGTTGTGGATTTGCCCGTGGCAGCGGCAGCGGCGGGTGGTGGTGAAGGTGGAGGAGGAGTGAGGACCGTGGTGCTAGGTCCGGCAATTCCGAAGAGTTGGGCAGGCGGGAATGTGAAGGGCTTGAGGATTAGGGGTGGAGGTATTGTGGATTTTGGATGGGATGATCAGGGCGTGGTGAGGAGTGTGCTAGTCAAGGATGAGGGTGAGATGAGGGACGTGAGGTTTGTTAATAAAGAGGGGGATGTGCTTGTATCTATATAATAGTGTGGATATGGATGAATTCAAGAACTGTGTAAAATGGACCATGTTCTCGTATGCGTTGGAACTGGCGAGTCGCACTCTTCACACAAGGAGGTATAACGCTGCCAAGGATGTAAGAGAAAATAGCGTCATGTCATGTTCTACCAGGTAGGTATCTACCCACGAACGCAAGGTTCAAACACAAACCGCTCATGACCAGACTACATAATAAAAAATAAGCGGGTCATTTCATCCTTGACAAAGCATAATATGTATCCAGGCTATAGAATCTCCTCCAATACCCGTCCTACACTTTAGGCCGCCTACCGGTATCTATCATCCTCGCAGCAGAATCGACAAAGGACACTTGGACTTTATCAGCATTCATGCCCTGAACCCATCCTTCCTCCTCGCCTCACTGAGTTTGCAAGATCAAGTGCGTGTGAAGCGATGGACGTCGCAACGAACATGACGGCTCCTGTCATGCACGGTGGCGTGGGTGGCGGAAATAAGTAGCAGCTTAGAAGGCAGAGAGGTCAACTAAGGTCGCCTTACTCTTTAGAAGAATGCTAAGAAATTTGGCGTGTCTTTACAGAATTTACTGCTTTTTCCGTTTATTTAATAGAGTAGGTAAGCTTAAGGAAGGCTTCGAAGTCCTTAGGACTATCGAGTAATTTAGAGAGGTAGCTAAGGCCCTCCTTAGTAGTGCTTAGTAGGGCCGCCGGACAGAGGGGCCAGCGGGCAAAGTTGGCTTAGGTTCTCCTGCAAAAGACTAGGTGTTCGGGTGTCTTGACACGCCCACAGCCGCAGCGGGTAACCGCGTCGTCGTGCTGAAACTTGGCATGATACCAGGCGAAGTCCATTAACGGGATATCAACTACTAAAAGGCAGTTAATGATACGTTAATAGTCTTATCCCAGCGTATTTGGCCACATAATTACAGGGAATCTATAACGCGAGCGAATGATGTGGCACTTGAAAGTGCTGGTGTAGTAACGCTGAATTGCAAAGGACCTCACCCACTCTTCAAAAAGGCAAGCGTGCCGTTAATTATCCAGCAGTAAATGTCTGCCGCCGTTGTGGGGTGTCAGTTGAGCGATATCAAACGAGGTCCTGGTGTACTTCAGTGCTTTCCGGAGGTGCATGCTTAGAGTATTATCGGTCTTATTTATAAGCTAATCGGTATTGAAAGACTACAAGGTTGGGTACATAGTCTTGTAAGGCACCGAGCAATACTTGTACAAAGTAGTCTCTAAGAGGCCAAGTAATAACTTGAATCGCAGAGCCTAGGATGGGCCATTGATAAGCTTCTTCACAAGCCCCCAATGCTTAATCAACCAACTACAAGTTTTCCAATAATACCATACTGCATCCTTTCCTCCTGATTGAACTAATCGTCGAAATCCCCTCTGATAACTTGAAAAGGGTCCACTGCACGTATTCCTCGGATGGAGTTACACATAGAGAACACCTTCGCAGGAGCTTTGCCGATGGCGTGAGTGCATTATGGAATCTAGTAGATAAAAGGTGGCTCGCACTGCGCGCGGTGCTGGGCGTTCCACGAGCTAACATCGGAGTATTTTCCACCGGCGTTGCACTGTCCGGCGGTCGTATGGTCCTGAGATGCCCTCAAGCACATTCTCGTGCAGTCATTGGCTTCGTTATTCTAGAAAAACACAGGTGTTAGCAAGTTAAGCTTGAGTGTGAAGTGATAATTGACGACTTACAATAACGCAGCAGTGGCTACCGTCAGGGTGAAGGCACTGGCAGTACGAAGCAGCAACGCTGCTTACGCTAGCGAAGAGCACGGTAACAATGGTAAGAATGCGGACCATTTTGGCGTTGATGAGGACGATGTAGTTGGATTGGGTTTTAGGATTTGGTAGTGAGTAATGTGATGGGAGCTGATGAGTAATGATTTCATAGAATGGAGAGAGAAATCACCATCTTTATAGAGTTTAGCGGTCTAAGAGACCACATGCCACGACTCACCGACATATTCACAAATTCATTAAGCACTCTACAGTGAGCCGTGCATAGATCACATTGAATCCCTGTGATTAAGCTCACGGAGTCTAATTCTAACAACACGCTTTTGTTCATTCAGGAAGGGTCGTGATACGGATTACGCGGGTAAACCTTGCAATGTACACGTCAATCTTGCGATATCAGCTGTCAATCTCGTGATATGAGCGCAACAGCTCGTCGCAAAACAGAATAAGATGAGACACACGAGCTGCTCACCGTATTTACAAAATAAGCCAAGAGCCTAGAGCGATTCTGTGGCGTGAATTGAGCTAAGGGCCCATAGGAGGCTACAATCTAGACACATAACGACGCTAGGATATCACTCGTGACTTCTTTGGGTAACCATCCAAAGCAGGAAGAAGCTCGGATTTTTATGTTAACTAATCACGGCCAATCAGACTTAGGGTCGTCAAGTCAAAAAAAAACGAGCTCTTTCGCAGCACCAGCGCTTATGCAGACCTACAAGCGTTCATGCTGACCTACAAGCGCAGCACTACGTCAGCACCGGTGCCTATGCCAGAATACAAGCGCGGCGCTAGATCGGCATAAACGCCGGTACCCATTTTTACGTACTAATCTACGCTAGGCTCCCGGTCAAGGGGTAGGCTGTACGGCGGACTTTTAGATACTCCGTACGAAGGAACATGCCAGTTTATACCGTGGACTCTTACACTCCGTACGAAGGAACGTGCCAAGCTGTACCGCAGACTTTTACATTCCGTACGAAAGAACGTGCCAAGCTGTACCAGGCCTTTGACATGCTCCGTACGAAGAAACATGCCAGGGTGCTGTAGAGTAGCGTTAACGTCCGACACAAGCATGTGGCACTCCCAGTTGCCACTTTCTGCTAAGAACCAAAATCAAGACCATTCACGACATTATAGCACCGTACGGGACCGTAGTCAGGAATCGTAATAGACTGTTCTACTCAGAATCTATCGCTTTGAATTTGCCTACAGGTGCGCGAGTTGTGCCCAGTCTCGCCGCAGCGTCCACGGCGATTTTGCGACGACTCGCCCACTTCAACGCGCGCCCCAAAGTCAGAGTTAGGGCTGACAGTCGCGGACCGTTATACGGAATATGATGGCAGCCATGGGGAGATATTACGCGGTACCCTCTAATTATGTATGTAAATGGCGCGGTGAAGGCGTCACGCTATGCCCTTTGTGGTTTAGGGGGTGTGCCATTTACATAATCGTCTCCCGCAGCCATGGCCATGACCATTCGCCTCTTTGAAGCCGATGTCAGACTGCCGAACTCGAGTACCCCTGATCTCCCTCTCCTCAATGATGTTTTGCGCGCAGTGTAGCCAATATAAGCTTTTTGAGCTGGTAAGCACCGCAGGCTCCACCAGGCGCCGCACCGCCCGCCGGGCACCGCAGGCTCCGCCGGTTCCGCCTGGCTGACCCGCAAACCTTATTCCAGCCTTATTCTGGCTTAGATCTCCACTGACAAGGGGAAGTGGAGATGGAAGATACGACTCGTACATACTGTACCTACATGAACGTGGCGAACGTGGCACCCCGGCGAGACCTCTTTAAGAAGACAGGCGAGAGACCGTGCACGAAGTGGCAAAACAGAACAAGCATAAAGCTCAAGTACGCTAGTAGCCGCCCGTTCCCTGTGGGAGCAGGGGTGGGCCCTGCGTCTTTGACATCCAATCACAATATGCACGTTCAAGGGAACACGACGGTTCGTGGGACAATTTCTGTATTGAAACTATCACCTTTTTCTATGCCGTTACCACGAAGCGCTGGACCAGGTCCATTGCTATCGCACGTATTCCTCCGCAAAACAAAACAAACACCGGTAGCTGCCACCACGTCTCCACCACAACCCCCTACTAGCCGTCCATCCATCGAAAGCCGTTGCCGACCATCTACTGCTTGTAGCAAGAGGTGCGGAACTGAGCGTTGATGCCACTGACAGTGCTGTACTTTCCACCAGAGGCGCAGGCGGTGCCGACCTCAAGAGGGTTCCTGGGGTTGGTCGCACCATCGGCGCGGTGGGCGTTAGTGCACCAGCGTGTGCAGTCAAGGTCGCCAATCGAGGGGTCCTAGCGAACGGGGTTAGCAGTGAACATGTATTCCATCTTGTTGTTCCTGTGGGGTTGCTCACCGAGTAAACGCAGCAGTGCGAGCCATCATTGAAGAGGCACTGGCAGAACTGGGCAGCCTGGGCAGTGATGGAGCTGGCGATCAGCAGAGTGGCGAGGGACAGGATGCGGACCATGTTTGCGGTTGTTGGGAGTTCTTGAGTAGGTAGTAGAAGAAGGTAGAAGATTGTAGAGTAGATCGAAGTCAGGTAGAGATGATTGATGCTGTACTGAGATGGATAATGTTAATGGAGGGTGATGCTCTGATATTTATACGTATGTAGGTAAGGCAGTATGGCATCGTCTGTCTATTCACCGTCTATTCACCGTCTATTCATCGGTTAGCTAGCCCAGCTAGACGCAGGAAGTGGGTCGTCGAACGAGATGACTTAGGAAATGACTTACACCCCCCCCCTTCCTGTGCTGGTCGTTAGCGTCTGTTCGTTGCAAGTGTCGCACACACCGCTTTTGTACATGTACAAAATCTCTCTATGCGACCCCGGAGAACTATCAGCACTAACAACCTGTACAGGGAGGCGAACTTTACGAGTTATACGCGTCACAAGCCCTCTCACCAAGACCGACTCAGTCAAAACCGCTCGCATCACGATCAGAACAAAATGGTAACGCAAAATCAGAGGTCAGATGTGGCGACTCAGACAAATGCACGAGGGGGAGTAAAATGAGTCTGCTTTGATCCAATAGAGTAGTGTGAGCTTTGCCATTTCCCCCATTCAGGCAATCAGAGGAGAGAAAGTCTAGTCAAAACTTGCGTAAGCTCGTGCGTAAGTCTGTGGACATCCATGTGTGTCTGTACGGTGTAGGACCCCTAGGGTTCTATGCATGGCTGTCAACCGTTAAATGAAGCAGCCGGCGCAGATATTCGGTGAGGCATTAGTGCTTGAATTGCTCTAGATGGGGCAGTCACCGGCTATTTTTGGGCTAACGGATATTTCCGTGCGTCTATGCGTTCTAAGGGTCTCTTTTAGTTCGCCAGCGTGACATACGATAGTCACAGGCAAGCAAGTACACCGGTGTAATTGTGTGTAGAGAACTGTAGCATGTTGACTACAAGGGGTTGAAAACAAGTCAACACAGGCCAACATAGGGTTTTAGCGAATAGAAGATTGCGCGCTTTCTTTCCGGTCCTTGGTATTGACATTGGCGCTACGACTAACGTCCTGCTCAGCTGACCATGATATCTCATTTGTGAGAGGCGAACATGAGCTTGCCATCAGTATAAAGCGATAGCAATTTGCTTCAAACATGAGACACCGACACAGCATCTTCTACACTCACAGACAGATCTACTCAGTACCCACAATCTTTACAACTCTTCAACACCACTCACTCACTCATCAACCTCCAACCACTACAAAAATGGTCCGCCTTTCCATCTTCGCAGTCATCTTCACTGCCGTCGCTTCTGTCGCCGCTGACGGATGGTGCCAATGCCTCTACGCCGATGGCTCCCACTGCTGCGTTACTGTAAGTCAATGATAGCACGAGCGAAACTCCCAGCGACCAAATCTAACAGCGCACTAGCAATACGGCATCAAGAAAGACTGTGTGGGTAGATGCATCGACAACGGAAACTCCGACCAGCAGTGCAACGCTGGCGGAAAGTACTCGGACGTCAGCGCATGGAACGCAGGCTTCCGCCGCTCCTGCAAGGTCTGGACCATTCCTAACGCTTAAGTTACCAATGGAGCTGGACAGGGTGCCTTGGGCAGCGCAGCGCCGCCCTCGCAATAGTTTATTTGCAGCATGGCAAACAATGTTCCTTCTCTTGCTTTCCCTCAGTTCTTGAGATCTTGGGATCTCGCTGGAAAGCTCCGCATGTAAATAGGTCACATTTCCTCAAATAGACTTGACAAGAATCAATCCAGATCAAGCCCAACTATCAAGCTGTCTCCATCCATGTGACTTCACAAGCCGAGCTAGCTTATGGTAATATCGTAGTCAAACAAGCTCATCCGAGCAGGCTTGATTGATGAGATTGATGAGATTAATGGGTCCAAGCGTACGGCGTAAGGCTTTTGTTGTTGCTGTACGAGCTGTCGTGGCTCAATCAAAAGTGGAACAGAATGCTGGTCTGCCTAGGTGAGGCAGGGCATGCTATGCAGGTTCCTCCTTTCCTTGAAAGAAGGGGATGCAGTGCTGCGTCATGCCTCAGATTTGCGCATGCAATTCCTGGCTTTGGTGACGTAAGCGTGTCTCTATTTTATGTTGTTCGAGATACCGTAATTGACTCGATTGCAGAGATGACCCGCCCGCCGCAGCGAGGTCACAGAGGTGATGATATTTCGACGAGTTGTTTGCACACATCTACCAACCCGTTTCTGGGGATGCTCAGAGCGTTGGAACTACAACACTCGGTTCTGTAATTCCATCGCAGAATATATATTGCGACGGACTGCTGTTGGTGGTGCAGCGGGTGGTCACGATATTGAGATCTTGGTGTTCCTGGGTGAGGCGGTTGTTGGACCCTGGTCTTGGCACTGCCGCGGAGATCTGCACGGGCGCCCACGCGCCTCGCGTACATGCAACTTCCAAAGGATACCTACGTCACCACAAAAGAACATTATTGATATCAATAACATTGTCCCGTTGGGTAATATAACGTGATCTTTTACTGTAAAATCTGGGTTTCACGTGTCTGCACACCCCAAGTTCAAATCAAATGGGTAAAGACAACATGTACGCTCCAACAGATGCACGCTAGGCATTCATGAATACAGGTGAATATCAATGGCTGGACGGCAAAGCATGGGCAGAGTGAAATTTGGATAGTAGATGCGAGGATGGGACATCTCAGCGGGCAAGAAGGAGGCCCACGAAAAAACTCTTCATTCAAGTGGGGAACGCTTCTAGTTCTTGAATGATTTCGCTCATTGAGCTAGCATCGCCATGCCAGCATTTCTGTATCAGCTGGCCAAGGGGAAGATCTGTAGTATCAGGAAAGTGCTCAATTGCGTATAGTTCTTCAACCTGCGTGTATGGATCATCCGATGCTTGGAGTTCATGGTAGGGTGGTCTCCCAGTCGAAATTTCATAAATGGCACACCCAAATGCAAAGATATCGGTGCGTCGACTCACCCGAGGTAGCGATGGGCGGTAGCTAAACCATTCGTAGCAGGAGCCCGCCGTCCCACCATCAACGCTGCAGCCTTCAAAGTCAATCAACTTTACACAATCTTGCCCTGTAAGAATCCAATTGTGGCTTCCAACGTCGCCATGAATGATGTCGCAAGCGTGTAAGTAGCGATAGCCTTCTGCTGCGTGTCGCAGCCAGCGGACTTTTGTCTGCATCGGTATTTCACTTGCAGTAGGGCCTCGACAGATACTCCGGAGTGGTGTGCCTCGCTCAAGGACAATAGAAGTATCTGTCCGTATTTCCAAAAATTTTGCGATATTCGGGTGTGGATCAAGCCGCTTATAAACCATGTGCTCAGTCGCCCAAGCCTCATCATCGTGATACTCCTTTAGGACACGTTCTGAATCGATCGCATAAACGACTCCAGATTTCCCAGCGGCAAGGACTTGCTTAGTTTCAGGTACCATCGGAATGTGCTTCGCCTAGAGATCGGGAGCTTCGGAGTTATTTGGAAGCAAGCGTCCTGAGAAATGTAAAGAAAGAGAGGATGGACGCCATACGGCACCCGGGAGGTATGAACGACTATTCCGAGGGCAGACGCGATATCATTCAAAAAGGTGTAGCTGGAGACGTCGGTGGGCAGGATGGCGATGATGCGACCTCAGCGATAGGGCTTGGTGGGTTGTAGATGGCACATGGGGCGGAGCGGAGAATGCGGGTCATACCTATTTGCCAAGATTCCGAACTAGGTAACTGTTTCCCCGTCCCATGCGGCACAGCACGTACCTCCTCTCAGAGCCTCTCACAACAGCTCTACATCACCGGTAGGAGTAAAACCACCCGCCTGAAATGGGGCGCGGAAGTTTCCTCGGCGCGAGCCATATACAGCGGCCCGAAAGCTTCTGCTCTTGTTACCTATACTAGCGCTTGGTACCGACATCCCGTAGCGCAACCACTAATCGATCCCGTCCCTCTCTACTACGGTACCCTCCACCGCCCTCGGTACATCCCGTCTTAGTCGCCGCCTGAATCCTGCCACCTTGAACTTCGCCTTCGCACTCACCGGAGGCGATCGTTAGTATGTAGATAGGGCTGAAGACAAGACTACTCTTCACCGCTGTCCACATACTATATCCACACTAACCACATCTCTTCTACTTCATCTGCTTGAAGGAGCGGAAAGGAGCTTCTGTCGCAGGGGTTCCCGCTGCTACAGTTTGCGTGACGACAGGTGGGACTGCTCGTCTAGAAGAAGACCTGCCCCACGCCTCCCTCTGTCTCCACTTCCGCCTCCCGCAACGTAGCCTTATTCAGCTTCTCTAACCTCTTCTCCTTCTGTCACTATCCTGTTCTTTGGTAAAGTGTTGCTGAAATTCCTGCCTTGGACTTTGTACTCTGTACAAGCAAGGATACTTCAACCGGCGGGAGTGAACTGCACGACTGTAAATATTTATATAGACTTGGGACTAAAAGGCAAGCGCTCTACCGCTGTAAGCCCCTGAATCCCCGCCTATATGCCCCCTGGGAGGCTACATAACGGCGTTAAACCAATTCAATCAATCAATCAATATCCCGTTAATGGACAGTTATACTTGTTTCAGACGATGTCATGTCTAAACTCCAACAATCCTAGTAGGTGATAACGCCGAACTATGGAGGGGACGTTTTGGTGAGAACTCACCGCCCCGAAGATTGTCGAGTTCTCTTCGAAAGAAGGGACTGTCTTAGGCGACAAGCGGTCTTTGCAACTTATGATCCGCGAAATCACAGGAATTCCCTCCAGCGCCTTGCGCAATACGCACTCGTCTACCTTTACCACATCAGAACCTGAGTCTTGGGTGCGCAACCGAGAGACAAGATACGAAGAAGATATGGCGTACTTCTTGCTTAGGATATTTGATGTTCATTTGCAGCTCCCCTATGGAGAAGGTCGCGAGTGAGCACAGAGGAGACTTCGAGAAGAGATTCATAAATCTGTCAAAGTGAGACATTGCTCAGTAGAGAGCGACGTACCCAGCTGATATTTTTAGGGTCGCATGCTTACGACCTGTCAATCAGCCTCAGTTTGTCTGACGTCCCGGAATGTCAAAACTTCGTAGCAAGAGTCGGAGAAGTGGCTGACATTCGCAGAATACTGCGCTCCGATGGAAGTCGTTGTACTGTTGCATCCACGGTCTTCGTGGCATCGGCAAAATATACCACGCCGTGACATATGTCAAGCGATACCGAGATGAGTATTCTTCGATATTCTGGCTCAACATCAAAGACGAAGCGGCTATTGAGCGGAGCCTCATACGAATCGTCAACGCAGATTCTAGCACATAAACCCGATCTTGACAGCTTAAAAGGACTCGACCTGCAGTAACATTATGACAAGATCACTCAGGCAGTGAAGTAGTGGCTGAGTCTGCCAGGCAACACCAGGTATAAAAAGGGTGGTAAATCCTAAAGAAACAATTGCGTAATGTTTCGCATGCCCTAGATAAGCCCTGAGATCAGTGAGCAGAGTGTGCTGCGGACATTAGGGAGTCAGACACAAACGTCGGGTCTACCCATCACGATACCGCGATGCGCAAAGACACCAAAAGGCCGCTGGAGTGCAATTGCGCCACTGTCTGATATTATTAATACTGGTCATAATAACTAGATAACTAGTACAAGATGCTGGAGGTGTTGCAGCAAGATGCTTGAGGTATGACTGCAAGTTGCGGGAGTCATTACAGTATAATACTAGAAACATTGCGGCAAGACGCTGAAGATGTTGCGGCAAGATACAGGGCCTATTTGAGGTAGGCTTAGTACCGAGGCAGGGTAGATCTAAACCTCTTGCTACTATGGAATATGTTACCTACTATTGACTAAAATTTTCTCCAACCTCAAACCAGTTACCCTAATCGTTTCCTTCCGTTAAGACCGTATTGGTCTTCAACTTCGTCTCTCTTATTAAGGAGAGAATCCTTCTGGTTACATGTAACACTGCGATTAGGAGAGCAATCACTTAAGTATACAAGATATTGTATTCGATATGAGGGTAATAACTATGTACTACTCCGTGGCTTATATACCTATTGGTAAAAGGTTATTCCGGCTATGTCCGAGTGCGGTTCGGCTGGGTAAGGAGGATCCAGGTGCTAGGAGCGAAACCGAGATACTATTGAGGAACCACACGAAGGGCGTTCAGCCTGTACAACCTCTTAATTTCTCAGACAAACAACCTGCCCACTATTATTGTCCCTAATGCATGTTCCAGTAGCAGTAATACCGCCATATACATCTGTTAGTAATTTATGGAAGCCATTTAGCAGGAACACCTATAGCGCAGTTGATAATGCAAGTAGCTCCAGGACCTTTGCCATTGCAACCGAGGCTACCAGAATATTGCGCGGTAGCAAGACCAGCTAAGTATAGTAGCGAAGCTGTAGTAAGGCCTAAGAATTGCGTAGTAGGTGATAAAGAGTAGTGCGTATAAATCTGGTCTTTGGTAGGAATAAGTTGGAGGAGATGAGAGAGATTTTGATCGGTGGGTAGACCAGACCATAGAAGAACTAATTTGTATATACAATGAAGACATGACACTAGTAGAGTAAGCGTTGATTCTAAAATTTTATTCAAGCAACCTAGTGCAGGTTGGGCTAGGGGTAGGGTTGCTACGAACTACGCAGAAGTAGGGTTATATCTTACACAAGCTAGCCCTACCATGATTATACCTCTACCCATTTGCCAGCCCATATAAGTGCGTCGCTAGCAACAAATGCCTCATCATGGGTGAAAGAGCTGATAATATGGTGAGGAAATACGGTGAATAGGCCCGGACGATGCTCAGACGGAAAGTGTTACAAGTAATAGGAAGGATTCTAATCTTGACGATGGATTGAGGATTGAAGGCCAAATGAGCCCTCTCCAGAAGGAAATGACTAGCACGGGACGCGCAGATCACGTGATTGACATCACGCTAAGGCTTGCCATCGTGGCGCCAGGGCCGATAAGGGCGAGAAGGTAAAAGGCCATCGTGAAGTAGCTAAGCCCGGTTCTATGGAAGAAGACTTGAGAGTAGTTAGGGATAGTAGCGAAATTTCACGTATGATCCAAGTACAAGATCGGAATGGATGGAAAAGGGATAACCAAATATCCATAATAAAACAGACTGTATGCATCCTGTTGAGTGACCCAGCTACCTTTGTGGGATGAGTCGCGAGGCATGTTGTTGATACAGCTTAGATCAAGGCATAGAGGCCACCGTGTGGTGGCTAGACCAGGAGACAGTTGTTCCGCTGCATCGCGGCTGTATAGTGGAGGCGCTAATAAAACGGACGAAAACAGACTTGGAGGAAGTCCTAGGAATATCAATGTTACCCCTGCCCCTACTTGCAATTCTCCGACGCAGTCATTTGCAAGCGGGGGAGCTGGGTGGACCCCTGCGCGCTGGGACATCTCCGGTAGGTACTTACAGGGCCGCCTAGACACCTCGTTCCGAACTTGTCCGGACGCGCCCAGATTTGTCCAATACGAAATATTCGTCTGCTGTCGTGATATATCTCTACGCACTCCACAACCTGCACTCTATCCTTATAGCGCACAGCCACAGTAGTCAATCACAGTAGCCTGGTGTTCTCTAGTGAGTTGATGCGGTGGTTGATCACGTTGCCGCCATGGCCCAAAGCTTTAGAATTCTTTGATACATGTGATCGTTTTTGCGGTACGGCACTGCTGTCTAGTGCTAATCTCCGGATGGCTCAAGCTCAGCAAGCCTTGTTGTATCGGTTGTCTCGATCGGGAGTAGATTGGGTGTAGCAGACGGATAGAGGCCGTTGCCGACTACCTTACCTAATGCGGACTTTGTGAGTAACTGTTTAAACATTCATTTGCTAATTGTAGAAGCGAAGAGGGCTGACTCCGCCCGAGTTGAGCAACGAATCAAGTAAAGCCCGGCTTACGAAAATCAGCACATGGCTAGCTGATGGGTTAAGCCCTGCGGCATCGGAGTTCAGGATGGTTTCAAGTAACGCAGAAGGGGCTGGCACGGCAGAGCAATCCAAAAAGGGCTGATGTGGCAAACACTCTCATCAGTGCGCTAACTGAAACTGAGGTACCAGCATGTAAGGTGTGCAAATTTCCGTCTATGTAAGCAACGAATAGGGACTTAAGGGCTGTTTTCCGAGGTTTGATTGTAGAGATACCATGGGCATAGCTCATGATGCCACCGCTCAGCCTTGGTAGCTAGGATAGCACCGGATCGCTCCAGACTAGGCATTAGAGAGGCCATACAAATTGTCGTAACAGGCTCCCAAGTCTCCATCCTAGAGTAGTATCGGGCCGGCTTATTTCTGATACCCCCTGGAAAATGGACAACTCCTTATAGAACATCCTTTCCGGAGTAAGGCTACCTAGGTACGGATTATGTTATGATTGAATGACGAGTAGTCTACATGGTCAGGACATGCCGAGGTATTTGACCCGGCATGTTACACAGACACAGCCGCGGACAGTGCAAATCTTCCCAAAGCTAGTAGCCATTAGGTTAATGACCGCGGAACAATCGTAGCGTTTACCTCATCTTGACCATGCCTTCGCCCGACGCATTCTGATGCTCCCGCTGACTATCTTTTGCTTGATTCGGTCAATGTAAATTGCTTACGTCCGAAACGAAGGGAAGCGTCTTGGTGTGTAGCAAGCATTTACGCGAACGCGTTGTCACCGACATAATATACGACATACGGTGATTTCCGTCACGAAGGAACAGACGTTAGTAGTCACCATACTTCCATTGTGATTGTAACGTAAAGTACCTTAGGGGGAGGGGGGGACAAGAATACGAGTAAGAGATTAGGATCAAGGATCTAACAAAGAACTCAACTTCAGTGTTGAGATGGACCATACAAGGCCCTGAACTTGCTGCCTATGTTTTGTTATCGCAACTACACTTCATATATATTTCTGCTCCAACTTACTACAACACGAAATATCTCTTTCCCAAATATACTATGAAGCTCCTGATCGCAGCCGCTCTCCTCTGCCTCGCCCAAGGCACAATTGCAGTATTTGTATGGCTTAATACTAGAATTATACTATAGTTCTTCACCGCAATAAGCTAATGTATAATAGAATTGCCAACCAAGTGGTGCAACTGGTATATGTACCAACGGAAGCACTAGCGAGAGGTGCGCTTCGGTATGTAGTAACTAGACTCATTCATCTCAACTTCTAGTATAGAGAGCAGGATAATAACGATAAATCCTTATAGTCCAGCCCATGTACAACAGCCGGAGCTGGGTGTGTTGTTACTGGAACAGCCGCTAGGTGCAGTTAAGTGTGATATGGATAAGCTATCATTAAGGGCGATGCTTGTATCGTAGCTACAAGTGGGTAGTACGATAGCAAGGTCTATAACAAGAGAAGATATCCTTGAAAATATGCCAGTCTTTACCGTCGAACTCGAATTCTACTCTATGACATCACTAGTATCCGTGCTTCCGGCATATACGCCAAGGCCGGTCAGCACTAGATCCCTCAATCATATTCGTAGATCTCCGTGATTTGGTTAGAGACACGGACTTTTGTTTGGGAGCTATTGCTAGCTATTTAACCTGACTGCTGTTCGTAGCAGTCATATGACCTTCTCCACTACCCTCACTTCACTTGGAAAAAGGTGGATATTCCAACACCATTAGTACCTAATGGCTATGGAAACCTTCGACAGAGTCTCTTCCAATACTTTCGTTCTACCTCCACCAGATCATTCTCAAGAGCCTTCACACCTTTCTCCTAAAACTTCGTTAGAGACACGTTATTTATACGGCTCTGTGCCTTTTCAAACCACACACCGCGTCATTGTTCTTGTATCTATCATTCCCTTTAGTATTACAAGCCATCGTGGCCAGATCTTCTACCGTGCAGAAGCCTTCTATGCGCCATGCTGTCAAGGCCTAGGTATCGAAGAACTCATGCCTATAATTGTCAGTACAGCGCAGAAAATGTATAGTATGCACATGCCCTATCATCACTGGAACTTCAATGTAGCCGACGTATGGTAAGTTGCCCCAGTCACTGTAATGAGTTTTTTGTACAAAGTCTAACAACGTTTCACAGGCAGCAAATACAGGCTCCTAAGGAGGTTGCGCATGAGAGCTTGCCCTGTTCAGAAAAAGCAAGTTTGATACACAACTACCTGCTGGAATTCCTCGAAACTCCATCCGAAAAGGAAGAGTTTCCTCGCCAGGTCGGTTATTTAACCTTCCCTCCAGAGAAACACCTGTGGCTAGATAAGTTTACGGAGCGTGCGTCAAGACCCCCCTTGGCTGAACGATCTAACAGCTGTACTACCCGAGAAGCAGACGAATCTGCTATTCAGTACAGCCATGATCAAAATAACCAAGCATGCCCGGTTATAAAACTTGCTGAGGAGTTCTTAAATAGATTTCGTGACATGAAATCTTGTAGCAAATTCTCTGAGCTACCAATACCGATCCAAAGTTTAGAAGGACTAGACACAATGCGTTCAGAGTCCGCTACACAAGCTTTTACCTGTTGTGCATTGGTGGCGAGCCAGGCAAATGAGCAATTGAAGCACGCAACCTTCAACCGGTTCATTTCTTTATGCTTCTTCCTTATCTGGGAGGCGCTCGCATGTGAATCAGGAAAAGCAGGAGCACGAGTTGTAAGTTTGTTGGATAGCAAAAAAACACACACACTTATAGCTGATCACTGCCCAGATTAATGCACAAATGAAGAAAGCTGGCTTTCGGGGAAGTTCTCGGAGCCTGAAGAATTTACGTGACGAAACAGCCTTCGTCAACCAGCTTGTGGCCTCTGTTGACAGTATACATGGCACTGGCGTTGCATCGCTGGTCTTTTATCATATCTTTAGTACGCGTGGTAGCTAGGATACGTTCCAGGATGTTGACTAATTAAGTACAGGCTCCTCCAACTACCATCTTGTTCGTCGTATGAACCGCTACAGTACTGCTAGGAAGAGACTTGCTATAAGAGCAATCTGCGAACATCTAGACGTTGTTGAAACCCGCAGGACTTCTCTTCCTACTTTGCGGATCCAAGATATCCTCAAAGAGCTAATGCCTAGTCTTCAGTAGGTTCCCTGTCTATCAAACCAAGTATTAGTTGATAACCATTTACAGCGACGGTTTGATTAACTCATCAATTGGATATGTAGAAGTTGGAACCGTAGTAGCTGTCGAAGAAGATTCCGATTTTCCTTGAGGTACTATACCGGTACCGGTACACGATGCTGCGCACTGCGTGTATGCCGTCAGTCGATACACGCGCACTACGCGTTTGAGCGCGGTTCGGATAGACAAAATCCCCGCTTGTGATAGCCAGATTTTTCCAGTTACCCTGCAGCGTTGAGTCTATATGCCGCAGAAGGTGGAGAGTTGTCCAAGTGAACGAATTTCATACTTCTTCAAAAGCTTGCATTCAAATTCATCTAGGGCAGACATGTGGGCTAGCCTTGCAAAAATCACTATATCATCCACGTAGAAGAATACAACGAGTTTTTCGTTTCCCGAAAGACATGGTGCTTCTTTCCGGTCCTAAAGTCTAAGCCTTTTAAGTGTCTTTGAACTCTTTGCACCAGAGCATGGCGAAGCTTCTAGTCATTCGATACCCAGAGGTGTAACTACTGCTGACGCAATGCGCAAGTCCATCATAAAGCCCGTCTCGTCAAAGTTGTACATGCCGTCATCCTGGATCCCATACTTGGCTTTGGTATTCTGTATAAGGTGGAACCAGCCCTGCATAAGCTCAGGATCTTCATAGAGGGCTCTCTTGTAGCCTTACTTTCGACTGAACTTTGTTTGGAGCTCTGGGTAACGCTTTACAAAGGCCTTAACCTAGGTTTAGCCAACAGACTCAAGGTTGCGAGAAGCCAGTAAAGAATTAGCTAGGTCTTTGACAGTAGAGAGGCGTACTGGAAATCCCCGCTAGCCAAGGTCTAGACTTCTGGTCACAAAGCGTCTCCTCTTCTGTCACAAGAGATCTCGTTGATTTGGGCGTAGAATCTTGTTGTCGAAAGCCTCCTGCGCGTCGATTGCCGATTGATCTTTGAGGAACGTTATAGAGAGCTGCAGCGCGTCGTTGAGTTAATGTCACGTCTTTTTCAAGAGCCTGAAGTGCAAGTGGTAACCGAGCTTCTTTAGCAGGCAGAGTATCTGTTGGTTGTTGAAACGGTATCAGACCTTAAAGTTACGTCCTAGTCTTGTACGCCGTACATCTGACGCGTCTCTTCTACCAGCTTAAACCACGCTGTGATTGTGGCAGGATCCTCAGAGATAGCACGCTGGCTATTGAACTCCCTAGTTCACCTTTTCTGTAGATTAGACTGAGTCGGGATGAAGCGCGACACCTAATTTTTCTTCATAGTGAAGGGATTTGGATAGGAAAGATAGTGATGAAGCGGATGATTTTGTATGTTCTGATAATACTACACCAAGTGGGATTTATACGGCTCTTATACACTCTTATTATCCCTTGTTCACAATACGATGATAGTACACTATGGGTATAGGCAATCAAAAGTCAGCCCCTGAGATCTAATATCCTAGACTATGTTACTTGTCTAGATAATGAATTAGCGCACCAAGTGTCAAGCCGGCGTCCGGACTGGAAACGGCCGGATGATAATACATACTATCTTGCACACGGAAATCGGTGGTTCACTGATAATACGTACCTTTTGGTTGCATGGCATAGTGGTGCAGGGCTTCTGACACCAAGAGTCCAAGGAATACAATACCAGCTCCTAGGATCTGATTCGACAGGGTACAATCTTTCGCCGTTTCACGCAGCCTTTTGAGTCGGGCCTTTAATTAGTCCTGTGAGGTAATTAATTTCTTCCACCACGTCTAAACCTATACTGATATAGATCATTCCGCAGAAGCCCCTGAATCCATTTTGCAACCGATTTAACAGCTCCAACATTTCGTACCATAGGAGTTCTTTCGGACGCAATCGAGCTGGGTGAAGGTGAAAATTGAGTTTGAGCAAGTTCTCTTTGATGCACGCAGTCACAATAGTCATCCATGTTGGCATTGTCATGGCGTGCCTCCGTTCGGCGCCTCATGCAGAGCACTTTGCGCAGGGAGGCGGGGCACCCCGCTATTTTAGGAGGGGCTCCGACCGTGCCACTTACGTTATGTGCCAGTCTTTTGAGGCAAACAAACCATCCCATGAAAGTGTTCATTTTTTCCGAATCTTCATGCATGTGTGCGTTGGCAAGTGTAATGTACGTTTAAACTAAACTTGCTAACAAGCAAGCAGACAAGCATCTAGCCTACCTACTTACTTGTATATGCAAGCAGGCCTTTACTGCTTACTTATAGCTTACTTAATTAGCTGAATTAGAGTTACTGCTTACTTATTTAAAGCTTGCTTAATTAATATATTTGCCTAATTAGGTAATTATATAGTGTTAAAGTTGTCCGCCTATATACTAATACTATACAAAAGCTCTATCTCTCTATTAGTAATAGGTAACTAATTAGTAATCTTACTATTACTAAAATAAGCTCTTCTCTACCTTCTTATACACTATATCGCTACTAGAAGCTGTAGAGAAATATTCCGCTAGCGAGGCTCTAGTAGATTACCTAGCTCGCTAAATATACGCTTATACTTATAGCTTAACGCTAGGATAGAGAGTATATTAAGCGTAAGCTTACTAAGGTTAGAGTATTAATTGCGGAGACCTATCTAGTACTAGATTAGATTAAGTACGTTAGGTAATTTCTTCTCCGCTATAGGCTTATAGCGCTTCTACTAAGTATACTTATCTAAGTTATCTTTGTTCTAATTAGTAAGTAACCTTAGAGAGTTATAGAGACTATTAATTATATTATTAAGGTTATTAGATAGCTTCTTTAGGCGTACTTAGGGCGTTAGAATTACTACTATCGTTTCTCCTACGCCTATCCGTTTAAACCCGTTATCGTCGCTCCTCCTTACACCTACGCTACCACCTATACAAGCGATAACGAGTTTAGTATTAGCTAGGGTATTAGCCTTGCTAATATAGAGCGCGCAGAGTAGAGTATCTAGGATAGAACCAAACCCATACCTAGCTGCCTAGCTACCCAGCTGCCCGTACGCCCGGATACCTATGAGGTATAATCTACGTAGCTCCAACGTACCGAGCTTTCTCCTCGGTACGTAGAATCTTACTAGTTACTCAACTATCGTGCCCGCCCACGTACTAAGCCTATATTAAGTACTCTACTCAACTATCGTGCCTAAGTACCGTGCCTATATTGAGTACCTTTATAGTGTCTACGATATGCCCGCTACGCCCCTATATATAAACTCTAATCTCTACTCTTAGAACTATTATAAAATCGGCTATTCTAAGCTCGCTTCGCACTACTATTATCTATGAATAATAGCCGATTTTACTTACCCGAACATCATAACATTAAAACCATCTCAACTTCAACGCGTCATAAATATACCACTATGCACCCGATTCAAGAAGCACTTGAATACCCAGAATCGCATGAAGACAATCTTAGCTAACCCCAAGTTACAAACAAAAAATTCGCAGTTGATCGAACGACATATTGTTGGGGTGGTATCGGGTGCACGGGCACTGTATCTTGGCACGGGGAACGCGATAGGTTCAGTACCGGTAGGTAGACGGCACCTGGCTGACCTTTTTGCCCTCACATCATCGACTTGTAAACACCGCGTTACATTGAGCATACCTTAGATCCATCTCATTCTGCGCGCGCGCTCACCAGTGGATGCACAATCGAGAAGCTTGCACTTCTCAGGGTTCTTCACTTGCTTCTTCGATGCAGTTGCTGAGCCTTCCCCCGAAGCCCGCCGTAGGTACTCACACCCACGAGTATGATCAACTCGGCTTTATGTTCCAGCGACATTGAGAAATATGTAGAATTGGGATGATGCGGATTAAACCTAAACTGAGCCGAGCACGTCGCAATCGAAACAGTAATCCTACTAGCATTCGGGAATGCAAATAGTAAGTATCAACTTCGCATATCGTCCTCAAGAGCTTCAACGCACGTGCGATCGCGTACGGTCTTTCTATTTTACTTGTGAGTCTCTGCCAGCAGATCATATTGATTAGGACACAGGTTGTAGGAAAGCTAAGTGGCAGCTACAGCAAGGGCCGCATCGAATTTGCGCACAGCTCCATTGCGAATGTTCTGCGCAGGCTCTTCTTGCCTTTTGTCCAACGACATAGGATGCAATTTTTGCTTTTTCAGACCTGTGTCATGAGCAACGCGTGGTAGACCAACAATCACATAAACCTCGAGCGTCAGAGCCACAACTACACACAAGCGATGTGATCCGTACACCGCCCACTCAACCACAATCACCTGCCCCACAACACAAGTCAACTGCAGACTTTATTGTGCACGAGCTTTGTTATCACGGAGTAAACAACGCCGACTCAGGACGGCTTAGACTGCGAGACGTAGAGAGACGTGTGCGCATCTGCAACTCAATGAGAAAGAATGCACTAACCTAGTGCTGATACACGCTGGGAGACTGGCCATAACAGTGCGACTCTGGTATTCTAACTGATCGATAGAGTAAGGTAGTCGCAATACATGATCTTTGCGATGATTCATATAGCGCTAGAAACAGTATATGCAACGCTCTATCACAGTCCAATGTTTTCTTTCACCATCTTTTTCTAGATCAAGTCTCCAGTTGGTACTTATCTGTCTGTCCCTAGCTGATTTTGCTGTAACGCGTGCATCAATCGCCTTGCACTCAATAAGAAATGGAGTAACTCCTGGGGGGCGCGCTTTAGCTAAATGGTTGTGATGCCTGGATATGAGACAGCCCCAAAGGCAATAGACAGCTTCTGATACTTCGGCGCCCATTCTTAACAGCTAACGGAAGCTCAGCCTCCATTCATTTCGCTCTACCCTTCGCTCTACCCTACCATGCATGTCTGCATCTACGATGTGTCACGTTGCACTAGGTGCGAAGGATCATCAACTCCGGTGAGAACTTGAGGTGGCATCTGACGATGCAGGTGGTCTCTGGCGTGGGTAGAGCGACTCGATATTTTCCTCATTCATGCATGCGGCACCACCGCCTCTCTAGTGCAAATGTTCGCTACATGTGTCCTGGTCGCAATCGCTATCCTCCTCTCTGCATCTGTTCTTTCGAGACGAAAAGTCTACCGGTGGTGGTCTACTAGAATAAGGGTTGGCCGTCTTGGCGTTTCTATCATAGACAGAAATCCAAGTATCACACCCTCCCATCTTGTTCAGTATCTAAAGCCTTTAATCTCAACATCGTCTACCTAGTCATAGAATTGTTTCTACAATCCAAAGTTCTAGGCGTTAATTTTTCCTGATGACGTAGAACCATTCATCCGGGGATACTATTGAGGTGAGCAAAGCATAGCCGTCAGCCATTGCAATCACCGGTTGATACACGATTCCTTGTATTTGGTGTGTCACCATTTCCGCAAGGGACAGCCCTGCGTCCCAGTCCTACGAAGCACCATATGAGCCCAATAGTGGAATGCATAAGGGATTGCACTTACCTGTAAGACGGTAAACCAGCCTGTAGTACCAAGCCCTATTGATAACCCCAATAGATTCAAATCATAAAGCCACTGCGGCTGTCGCACCATCGAGGATTTGATAAAGAACCAAGAAAATAGATAGCTTGCACAAACGTTAGCTTTGTCGGCAAGTCAAGCCAGAACTTACTAGAATGGCTGCAACGAGACCGCTCCTGTACGGAGTAATACTAAATAACCCCAGAGGTCACCTAATCCGCGGATACCTGTATACCAACGACGGCGCTGCCTCACAAAGTCTGCAACAGTAGCTGGCGACAGCTCTCTTGCAATTGCTGGAATGAATCCAAAGCTATATCCTAATTTCATTGCCTACTGACGAGTTACATCAATTGCGTTTGAGTTCATGGATGTTATCAACGCACCTTGAGGCAGAAAGCATAATCTTCTGTCAGACTGCCATTGTCCCATGTACAGGCATTCTCAACAGATCCACGGATGAGCAGAAATGAGCCTCGGATTCCGACTGCGGCTCTATTCAGCCAGCGGAGTCGCCATTGGACGTCACCATAATCTCCTTGTATACGATGCACATCGCCCACGCCTGTAAAGACTGAAGACCAGAAGTCATGGCAATTGAAGTGAATGACACCCTTTCCACAATTGTAAGTATCAATGATATGTCCAGACAAGAATTGACTTACTTGACCCATATCACAATGTTGCTTCGTGATGAAATCCAGACAGGTGTTGATGCAATATTCATCAATCAATGTCTCTTCGTCCAGGTGAAGAACCCAATCATCTTTATCGAGATGCATATTGATACGGAACCACTCAAGATTCCGGGCCTTATATTTCGCTTTAGCAGGACGATACTCCGAGGGGACTGCATGTACCGAGATATGCTTCTCAAACATGCCATCGAAGTTATGAGCATTCGCTGCCTCCGTCAGTACATGAAGTGAAATGCGTTCATCCAGCTTTTGGTACAGATCCTGTATCGCAGTAACAGATCTTTTGACAACCTTGAAAGGATATTAATATTAAAGTCTTCTCCACTAGAAACAATATTCTCCTTACCTCTATCTGATCACCCCGGGTTACAAGACAGATGAGAAGTCGATTGAAAGATCGCTGAGCGGGCTGCTTCGATAATCGAAATGGTCTTAAGGGAAAGCAATATGCAAGAAACGGTAAGACAGTCGAGGGGTTGAATGGACCTAAGAGAACTGCATGGTGGAATATTAGAAAGCATGATAGTCACCGCAATATACAGCAATCATCACTTACAACACCAAAGCAAAGAACTCCATGTAACATGTGTTGTGTCATCGATAACCAGGTACCCGCTGTTTTCCTCGTTCCAAAACTGGCGCAGCACTATATAAATTAGATGAATGACTTGGTTGGGCAGGAGACACTTGCCGCTATATATGCAGCCAACAATGGTTGGTATAATAACCCAGTTGTACTGCACCAGCTGAAAGACACGCTCTGTTCTCGTTTGTTCCCACATTGAAGCTCTCATGTTGTTTTTCGGGACTTTGGTATATCCCGATAGCACGGTTGGGACATCCAGACGGAACAGGATAAATTGAGTTCAAAAATCCACTGAGATTGAGTAGAGAGTGCTTCCCGAGTGCCACGGCCGAAGGCACGAGGAGGCGCGCAACAGTATGTTATACCAGGCTAATCCCATGGTGGTGAGGTGACTCTACTTGAAGTACTAAGTCCCAAGGCATGCTCTAAACCCTATCAGGATCTATAGTGTACATAAGAGCCGTACATAAGACCGGGTACTTCTTACAAACCTTTTACGAACAGCCACAAGGCCGGTACCTGAATCCTATTTCGATCTACTGTTAGCAAGTACACTATGCAGAGCAACGTAATCCAGACCCCTGAATGAAGCTCGGCGCTTCTGTGGTCAAACAAGAAGCCGAAAAAACCAGCTCTGAAGACCTGGTTTCGAGCTGGTTCTAAAATAGAAGCGTTTGCTCAAAGTTTGCTTTCGGACCGCCGGAATTCGCTTCTACGCCGAATTTTCCGTTGATAGTCCCATCGGGTCAAGTACATGTCGTATGCTATATCTTAGTCTACGTATTCTATCACTATTCCCGAATCCTCTCTCGCCTCCAGGTTCCTTCTTCAATCTCCACCAGAGCTATGTCAATAAAGTTTTTCTTTTTCAATCTGTGCTTCGTATACGTGTCATATATAGTGGGTCAATTTTTGTACCAAGCTTCGCGCGTTGGTAAACAGGTAAGTCATGTTGGAATTTGTATCCCATAATCTGATTAATCTCAAGTAAAGGAGTTTCTACAGACACAACGATACAGCGACAGGGTACTTTTCTGTACTCCTTTGAGGGACGCGGAAGCACACTTGCCTAGATTTTTCTCGGGCCTCTACAATCTTTCCTATCCCCACGAACTCGTAGATATCGCATTCTTAGTTTCAGAGTCCAAAGATCAAACCACCTCGGCGCTTGTCTCCTATATAGACAGGCTTCAGAAAAGCGCTGACAAGAAGATGCCATACCACTCTGTGTCCGTCCTTCACAAGGATTTTCATCAAATTGTGGCTCAAGATGCAAGAAGCCGCCATGATTTCATAGCTCAGCCGGAAAGACGGAAGAAGTTAGCTAAAGCGAGGAACTGGCTTTGGTCGGCGTTGCTACGCCCTCACCATGCATGGGTCTACTGGCAGGATGTAGACGTTGAGAGAATACCAGCAACGATCTTCGAGGATTTAATGAAACACGACAGCGATGTAATTGTTCCAAGTACGTCATGTGCTAAGCGCTAGGAGCCGGGGCCTGGTTGACGCTGATTTTTGTATGCACAGGTGTGTGGATGACCCACTCAAAATACGGCGATTTTCCGTACGACCTCAATTCTTGGATCGAATCTGATCAAGGGAGAGCTGTTTCTGCGGCTTTGCCGGAAGATACGGTCATTGTCGAGGGATATCCCGAATTCGAAACGAATCGCACATATCTCGCAAACTTACGACGCGATGGAGGAAATCCTGCGGAGCAAGTAGAAATCGATGCTATTGGAGGAGTAAGCATACTCGCCAAATCCGAAGTGTTCCGGGCAGGATGTCACTTCCCCGCTTTCAGCTTTCAAAATCAAGTTGAGACTGAAGGATTTGGCAAGGTATGTTTCCTTTGAACTCAACTCAACAATCTTAATTTGAGTATAAGCTAATAAAAGATACGATAGATGGCAAAGGCTATGGGATTTCAGGTCAGAGGATTACCCCATTACACTGTGTGGCATGCATACGAGGAAGGGCTTTAGCAGATACTGTAAGGCAGGCATTCACATGAAACGCGCATACTGTGTAGTCCTTGATTGCGAATACAAGTTATGTACTCTATGCTATGAATAGTTGTCCGCGATGAAATTCAAGTTACGTAGAATTCTTCCACAGGAAACTTGTGTGGATGGCTGGGGACCCAGCTCGACATCCACTTATGGACCGAAAGAACATCTCCACTAAAGTCTAGATGCCTGTGCCATGGTGCAGCGCTTGAAAAGGAGTTAACCGGAAGAATAAGTACATCGGCAATTAGAACAGGTGCTGCGATGTTGGAAAGTTCGTTTCCGTTCAGTCGTAAGCCGGTGTGCTCAAATATGTAGTCAAACACAGCACTAGTGAAGACCCGAGGCCCAGTGAGAGTAATGACATCGTGGAAGAACAATTCGGGAACTCCATCGTCCAAGTCGTGTTCTTGTAAGAATTGTGACATGTTTTCAATAACATGATTGACCGCTTTTCGGAGTATTGGATGGTTCGGTTTCGTCAGAATTGTGAATTGTGCTAGTTGCACAGTCCAGGGCAGATCCTTCCATAATGGCAAGCCTAGTCTCTTGTCTTGTTCTATTCCAACAACAATATTCGTCCGACCACGAAAGCGAGGTGGCACCCATTCATCTATGGGTATCGCGGGCTCTGTGTCTTTGTCCGTATAAACTCCTCCTTCCTTGAGAAGTACCAAGTACCTAAGGAAATCGGATCGAACTATCCAGTCTTCTTGAATGCGCTTGTATGTTCTCTGTATAGCTTCGTCATCACAAAATCTTGTCTGGACAAATCTGTCTCCGGTAGTCTTGTTCAGACTCTCGTATCGATAGCTGGGATTAAGTGACTGCCACTTTGCTGAGAACTGGTCTAGTTCCACGACATTTTTGACAGCACCCTTAGGTTCATCGTTCCAGATCTGCCATATCTTTGGGGGAACTTTCAAGGTCAGTCAAGCCTTCCACCAATGAGAATGGACCTTACAATCTGAATTACGTTTCTCTATGTTAAGACTTAGAAGCCATCTAAAACTGGGACGTGTGTCGCCGCTCCAGTATATCGCCAGTGGTACAATAGCGAGCAAAATTATCCAGAAAGTACGTGTGGTCATATTATTGTAGCTTCGATCTCACGAAGCACAAAGGAAGCGCCGGTGCGTGCTATAGGAGTACAAACTTGTATCAACTCAACGTATGAGACAGTTCAAATGCCTTTTTATCCCTAGACTGTTGCGTTGATAAAGCAGACTAGTGAAGATCCGTTTCCGGCGTAATGTATTAGAGATGCACTGAAAATACTGGCCTTGTAACAACACCTTAAGGCCGTCGAGAAACATGAAGCATAAACACGTAGCGTTTGATGACGTACACCTTGCGCGGGAATTCTAGGAGCGAGCAAAGCCGTCTCAGTTGCCAAGAACATTGCGTAATCTGTTTCTTGTTTTGCATGTCTTCCGATTTGTGGCGAGATAATGCATACACCAAACAAGCAATTAAGACCGAATAGAGAAGACCCCTGTATTGATTCTCTGAGCGATTGAGGCATTTTCACATCCATGTAGGAAAATTAATGCCTCATTTTACAAATACAGCTTACTTACAAATCAGCTCTTGAGATCTGATCATAGACGCTTGATGTTTTTAGCATACAGCAGCAGCTTTTGGCCCTCTTCACTACGGATCCTATGTCGTATCGATTCAATAGTTGTAGATGTATATGGCAACGCATGGAGTTGATGAGCACTTCATCCTACGGATTAGTAATGGGTACGCACAGATGTGGAATAGTCTTGTAAGATTAATCAGGATCAATCGTATAGCGTATGATCTGTAGCTCAGCTCCGTGAAATGGGACCGGAACTTCGCCACGTCATCCGTGCATCGCCATCAGTGAACACTTGTTTCAGGGGCTAATGTAGACCTTTCAGATAAATAACATTTCGATTCAGTAGTTGTGGACCCAAAAGTCATCGTTTAGACTTACATTCTCTCCGCTATGTTTTGGACTGTTACGACGGGCATCTTTGCCTCAGCACTGTTGTACCATTGCTTTCACTTGCCAGAAGTATACAGATTAGAGAGAATTGCAACGTCAGAGAAAAATTGGGAAACATCCGTCTCTCGCCGTGTCAAATACATGTTAGGGATGAAGAATGAGTCCACAGTACTGTAGGTTGATTCGGCCAGCTAATCACTACCGCAATCTTGAAATAACAACTCAGTTTTCCAAACCCTAAAGATGGTACCTGGAAGCAACGCGAGCTCCCATATACTGCCTGGGACTTCTTTCCTCCCGCCTACGACTGTCCATTCGAAATGGAACGTGTCGGTAATTTTGGAGACGGCGGAAAATGGATTTGCGGCATATCCCAATACGCATCTTTCGAGGAGCGACCGCTTGTAGTCTACAGTTTCGGGGTCGATGAAGACTCGTCTTTTGAGGCAGAACTTGTCGATAGAACATCAGCCTATGTTTATGCCTTCGACTATTCCGTGGATAATATGGGCCCTGAAATCTCAAATAGGACCAGCTCAAACGTCAAATTCAGCAAGATTGGTCTCGGTGGTCATGATGAAACAATTGACGGCAATCAATTCATGACTTTGCCATCAATCATGTCAGAACTAGGGCATGATTACGTTGACATACTGAAGATGGACGTTGAAGGCGCTGAGTTCGATGCATTGGACGTCTTAATGCAGACATACAACGGATGTAGCCTGCCTATTGGTCAAATCATGATCGAGTTCCATCTTTGGGCTGGCCCTCAAAATATACGGGATTTAGTGGCATGGTGGGAGAGATTAGAACATTTTGGCCTACGTCCAGTAGCGCAGGAGTCAAATCCTTTAGGCGTTATACTTGGACCTGGATATCCATGCTGTTATGAGGTAAGAAATTGTTCAAATAGCAGAAGGTGATACATTCTAACGGTGGAAAGTATGTCTTTATCAACACTCGAGACAATAGGAGCGTATTACGATTCTAGGAAAGATCGGGGTGACACTAGATGATTTTGTTAGGAATACATATAACAGCGGAACAGCTATCGGAATCGGATGTATCGCGTAATATCTCCAGAGTCTACGAACTCTACTGAGTCTACGAGCTCGAATACTGTGTTATGCTGTCACACAGAATTACTGTATCACAAAACACATCCATGGCCTGCTCAAACTTGGTCACTGCCTTTCGCTCCCCTTTGCCCATCGCAGCGCCTCCTCTTTTCAACGCCTCGTCGGTCTCCTGCCATAGGCTGATTGCCTCCGACACTTGAGCTCCACAAATAGTGGCGCCAAAAGATGCACTCGCATCTGACGCTGGCCATAGACGGTAGATATAGTAAAACTCTTAATTATTAGATTTAATAAGGTATTATAGAATATTGTTCTTGCAAGATATGGGCATCTGCCAGGCCTAAACACAAAGGCTTTCCACGCGAAGAGCCACGGCACGATTCGACAGAGCACCCGCTCTCTACACCCACCCACTCTTTCCCACTCTCTCTCTCGGCACCTAACTGCCTCTGAACAAGGGATCGACCCTAATGTACACACACTGCTCAGTCTCCCCAACTGGAAGGGGAGCTGCAGCTCTGAAATGGTAGCAATACCTGCGCAGGCAAGAAATGCTCTCTAAGGTGTGTTAGCACTGTAATTCCATAGCTTAGCACGTCGTATATGCCCTTCGGGAGGCAAGATGATGGACTTAATTCTTATCAACCAGACGTAAAATGAATACTAACCAACCAACCAATCCTTCTCCCGAAGGTCGAGCACCTCTAGAAGTGTAGTGGTCCCAAGCCGCACGCAATTCCTTTTGTCTAAATGCAAGAGTAGGACGTCCTTAACTAGCTGCAACCGTACTGTCTTGCAGAGCCCCTTGACTATAGACCAGAGATCAGCTAGCGAAAAGCTCTGCTTGTTAATGAGAATTTAGCCCCTATCCTAAAATGCAATACCAGGAGTGTTACGTCGCCTTGCCTGTATTTTTACTTGACAAGCGGTAAACATATGCGATACAAAGAGATGGAAACGCCCTTGGATTCATGGTGGCAGCATCAACATACCTTTGCATTGTTGCTACGTCAGCGTGTAACAAAGAATGTGTACACAACATGCGCGAGATCTGAGTTCTGTACACAATCTACGAGGTACCGTGACTATTGCCTCTTCAGATTGGTGACTATCCGTAACAGCCCTCTGATCATTGACTGATCACGCTGCCTACATTTGCAGACATGCAAAGCTCAGACTACCATCGACGAAACCTCATCCGCTGATTAAAGCTTTCTCCAGTTCTCATGTCGTTTTCAGTCTTCAGAACTGCCACTCTAAGAATGAACCTGTTGAGTTTTGGGAGGTGGGCTCGTGTGGCGATCGCAATTTCTCGAAAGGGTTTAGTTTTGGAATAGGGTGTGTTCCATGTCGCCATTCTCAAGTAGGCTCGAACACTCCGTTCCAGAAACCTTCGAAGTTTTCGAATGCACAGGGGACCAAACCGAATGTGCACTCAACTATGGATTTTGGCAGGCACTGTTCTGAGTGTTTGACCTTTTAGCTGGTGTCAAACTAACATACGTGGACTAATATGACATGTGTACTGGGATAGTGAAGTCATCCAGCCTCACCAGTCTCAGACCGCAAGGCTAAGAATCAGAAGCTCGAAGCCGAACTTAAGCAAAAGGACATGGTAGTAGCGAAAGCCGTCAAAGACGAAGCTACTGCGCGCAAGGTTGTGAAAGACATCGAAGACAGGATTGATGCAGAGCCTAAGCAGGCGCAGAAGAAAGTCATAAGGACCAAGGAAGATTTGGAAGGAAAGAAGAAACTGCTTGAAGGTGCTGAGAGGGTGCACCTTGAAGCTTTAAGGGCTAGGAATCTAAAAGAACGGGAAATACACGTCTTGTGGCCGCAAACTGTGCAGGCATTGGTGGTAAATATCAAAGCGGATCAAGATCAACTCGCAGCTTATAAGCTTGGTGTAGCAAAGGTTAAGATGCCTAAAGCAACTTGACATATGGATGCTGAAGTTTCGAGACTGATACGCTTGAGGCGGTTCCTTTAAACTTTCGATATCAACATGCGCATCGGAATTACGTGTCATGATCGTCTCACTCCGTCAATTGCTCTTCGCGGCCTATCGAAACGAATCGGCCTACAAAATGACAATCCCGCGCAACTGACACCCCGCGCAGAAGGATGGCGCTCGATCACCAAACATTGCGCCCAATGTTCGTCCCCTCGAAGCCCTGCCTGCGAGCGCTCACTATTTGCCTTTGAGAACATAAGACAAAGGAGTCATGCTCCCAAATATACGCCAAAGCTTTGCCGAGACTCTCCAACGCTGCCGTGAGCAGGAGCTCTCGCCACATGCGCAAGCCGCAGGCGATTGTTGACACGCGGTGAGCCGCGTCGACAGAAAATGAGACAACAGACTGGAGACGATGGAGGAGCAGATCAATTTCCGGGGCGAACGCTATCTAGTTGGGACCAGGGGCCTGACATTGGAATAACACGATCGGAGGATGACATGGCCGACTGGTACTCTTATATCCTGGGAAGACCCAAAGCGCTTCATACAGTAATGAACATTTCTTTTTCTAATCCTATTGCTTTCTTTCATATTTCTCTTCTTTTCAGATTTATTCTCGTTGATTAATAACGGTAAATCGTCTCCCAGCACTACAAAGTCACTACGGGTAGATTTGATCAAGACCAGGAGATAAAAGTTACGCGTTCTGGCAAGAGCACTACTGCTGCTACAAAGATATAACTGTCCTGGATAACAGATACATTGATATACGTATGTTTCCTTAAACTGCATAATATTCCTACTGCTCTCCTGTCTTCTGGCGCTTCGCCGGGCTCCCTTGAACCCCAGCAGACACGATGCGTTTCGCTGGAGACATGCTCAGGTGCACGTACGAGCGGGCCGGCGACGAAGAGCACTGCAGCTTGTAAAGACACTATAAAGTCAGTCTTGGGAAACAATCATCAAAGCTTCGCCTGTTCAGACAGGTTGTCTGATGGACTGACGCTCTGGTTGGTCAAACCCCCTGCCTGCTCTTCTGCCTTGACCTCTGCCTTGTTCTCCGCGCTCTCCAGACTGTCGTCGTTGTCGTCGTCGGCATCGTCGCTGCTGTCCGAATACCACCCCTCTGCATCCGCCATGGCGGCTTCAGCGGCCTCGTTGCTCATCGCCTCGCCCTTTCCTCCCCAACACCGGTGCGCAATCTCTTCAGAGAGCCCAGCAACGGTTCGAAGTCTCGCGTAGAACTTCATGATCATCATACCTCCATGACTGCCGAGTGTTTCGACGAAATTGTTTGGTAGGTTGTTTTCTGCGGCAAATTTGGCTAGGCCTCCAGAGGCTACCCAGGCGTGGTATGCGGGATGCCGTTGGACTCGGATGTCGATGCGCTGATTGCGTATCTCTTCTGCGAGTTCGCGCTGATGCTGTTGCTGCTGGTCCTGCTCCCGCTCCTGCTGGCTAACGCTGGTTGAGGCCGACATATTGCGAAAGTGTGTGTGTGTGTGTGTGTGTATGTGTGTGTGTGTGTGTGTGTGTGTGCGTGTGTGTGCGTGTGTGTGTGCGTGTGTGTGGAAAAGTACTTTTTCGTGTGGGAGAGAGGCCTGGTTCAGCACGGCGAGGTTTGGACGGTGTTTGTGTTGAACCACGGTACTAGCTACTGCTTCCGCCCAGACCCCAACTAATCAAGTGATTGCCTTCCTGCCTCATGCTGGTATCTAGGGGCAACCTAAAGTGCAATGTATTTTGTGACGAGCTTAAGCAGCTTCCCACTGACATACTTCGGATTAAGCAAGCGTGCTTGCTTGCTTGCTTGTTACGCCTGGTTGCTTGCTTATTCAAACAAGCCAAGCGCCTCTCTATAAATTTGCAAGCAAGCAAGCAGACTCCTCTATACTTGCTTGGTTGCTTGAATCGCGCTTAGTTGTAGATGAGGCTGTTAGCGTTGCAGTAAAGTGATCTTATCCGTGCCAAGGCGTAGCTTATGACTAAGCTACGTCAGCTGCGCTGACACTCGCCGCAGGCGAGTGCCGACCCTCAATACGATATTACCTTTAATACGATATTTTTTTGCAACTCTATTACTTTAATCTCTACTTATAGACTCTATAATAGCTTAATCTTAAGCTTTAATTAATAATCGTATTATAGAGATCTTAGAGTCTATTAAGGATATCTTAAAGCCTAATTTTAAGTAGCTTACGCGCGAATATAGTATTCTATACTAGCGATTATTCGCCTAATTAAAGAGCTGCCTAATATATTCTTAACGTTCTTCTAGTACCTATAAGCTTACTAAGGCGTAAGACTAAGCGCTATACAATTATATTATACGCCTTAATAAACTTAGTATTTATATACGACTACCTATAATTATATCGTATACTAATTATCTTCTTTAATAAGCTTATAATAGTTCTAGTTCTCTACTAACTATAAGCTTATAATAGGTAAAATAATAGCTTAAATAGTAGCCTAAGCTTTACGTATAGTAATAGCGATCTCTTAATCTTAATCGCGTACTTACGTATAACTTAGACTCTATTATAGAGTAGTTTAATACCTTTATAAGCCTAATTTAGACGTATAGTATCTTACTATTAGATATCTAGAACTTTAACGAGACTAGCTTTTGTATTAGAATTAGAAAAGACTAGTAGATTATTACTTTTAAGCCTCGCCGCTATTATAGCGCTAGCTAGTAAGAATACGCTAAGACCTACTAGGCGCTAAGTAGCTATATAAACTCTAGGTGCGACTAGCGTACCTAGTATTTATAGATAAAACCTTTAAGACTTACCTAATAGTAGCTCTTTAAGCTACGTTCTATTCTTTAGTCTAGCTCTATACTACCTATAATACATAGTGAATACACTAATTATATATACCTATTCTACCTACCTGCTATCCCTGTAATATTACGTAGCTTCTATATATAGATACTATAACTTTAAGTCCTACTATAGACTATTCTAAACTACTAGTAACTCTAGACTTAGCTAAAGCCTTTATAGCTAAGGTGCGTAATAACTCTAATAGCTAGTTACTATACCTACGCAATAGTTATTAGTATATATAGAACCTAGAAGGCTCTCTTAGCGCCGCGCGTACTGTAGAGTAGGAGTACTAAATCTCTATTACTAAACGCGAAGAAATTATCTACTACTAGAAGAAATAACTCGCCGCTAACTAAAAATAGATTACTAAGCTTAAAATTAAGAAGCGCTATCTAGCGGCGGCCGTAAGCTCTACTATATAGACTCTCTATAAAACTATCTTCTAGCCTCTCTAAGCTATAGCTAAAGCTCTTATAGATAACTTAACGAGACTGCCTACGCTTATTACTTCTCTACGTTCTAGAACTGCTAGCCTTAGCGAGAAAATACCTAATCTAAAGAAGTTTAATAGAACTCGCAGCGACCTTTAGCGGTTTATCTAATAGATATATAGTAAGATAAACGCGAACGCTAACTATTTTTCTCTAGCTACTAATTAGATAACCTACGTTGTAGGGCGCCTTACTAGAAGCGCCTACGCTCTAATACTACCTAAGATCTAATATAGTATTCCCTAGTTTACCAACTACCTATAGATACTTAAATACCTAGAATAAGCCTTTAGAGACCCTAATTAAGCCTAGAACGCCTAGAATAAGCTCTTCTAACTAAGATAGAGGAACTACGACTTTAGTACCTACTTCTTAGAATTCTAGCGCCTTACCTTAGAAGAAGATATACTAGAAAGCGCCCTAATACCTCTACTATTCTAAGGGATATCCCGCGAGCTATAGAATATACTACTCTATAACCTACTACTATTCTAAGAGTTCTCCGCTTACGCTAGCTACCTATAGAAGCTTAATAATCGCTACTAATAGTACTAGTAGTAAGTAGCCTAGAACTACTATACCCCGCCTACTAGAACTACTTCTATTAGCTATACCTCTACTGCTAAGCTAACCTCTAGCCTAGACCTACCTAATAAATAAATAAACTCTTTCTACTTAGTATCTATAAACGCTACGCTAGCGTACGAGCCTATAGACCTTAGCTTATAGAGAACTTTAGCGTCGAGCGGCCGTAGAGAGAGAGGCGAATACTTCTACTATAGATCTAAGAACTATCGAGTAGCGTACTACTCTAAGCTTAATACCTACCTATTTACGCCCTTTTACGCGAGAGACGCTTACTAATCTTCTAGCCTACCTACTACTTACTAGTCTCTCTATACGTTATTACTCTAGCTCCTCTATCCCGCGAGCCCTCTACGCTCTCTTTCTATCTACTACGCTACTAGCCTGCCTACTAGTCTAAGCTATCTATTAAATAGAATAAGCCTAAACTAAGTCGCGTTTAGGCTCTAAAATAGCGTAACTAGGGCTAACGCCTTTTAGTTCGTATCTCTACTACGTCTATTAAAAGACTCTTAGTATACGAGAAAAGCGACTAAAGATCTAATATAATAATTCTACCTATTATACTAGTAGTAGAGAAGAAGACTCTACTAACGTACGCTATAACTAATACTAGCGTAGAAGGTAAGAGGTTTATAGACTAAAGCTAGGCTAAGAGCTATAAGCTACCTCTATAGAAACTAAAATACTCCTTTAGTATAGTAACGTTTAATAGTAATCTATCTAAGAGTAGAGTAGTTACGCACTACGTTAAGGCTATAATATAAATAGAAGACTATACTAAGGTTATCCGCCTAAACGTAACGCAACTTGCTTACTACTCTATAATTCTAGAGATACTCTAGATAAAATAATACGACCTAAGAGTCGGCTTCGCTAGCTATACTCTAACGTTTAAGAGCGAGTACTACTAGAAGTACTATAATATACCTAGGAAGTTAAATAAGATCTACGCTCTATACGAACTTCTACTAAAATTCTACCTAATAGACCTATCTAACCGCCTAAAGCTACTAGAATACTAAGATATCGCGAAGGTGTCGCTTAATACCTACGCTACGTATACGCGAAGGAACTACTATATATTTATAGTTATAATAGAGTAGATAGATCGCTATCTATCTTAGCCTAATATACCTAAATTACTAGATCCTAAGTCTTTACTACTAGTAGAGATAAGAGACTTCTAGAATATCTTTTCGCCTAAGAAAGTAGAGAAGCTCTTACTATACTGCCCGTATAACTATAATATCCGCCTACTAGAAGGTAAGACGCCCCCCTTTAGGCCTCTATACTCTATATCCTAAAAAGAGCTTAAAGCCTTAAAGGAATAGCTAGAGAAAAACCTATAGAAGAGCTTTATCTAGCTAAGCTCCTTACCTACTACCTTACCTATTCTATTTGTTAAGAAGCCTAATAGAGGCCTCTAGTTCTATATTAACTACTAGAGACTAAATAATATATTAGTTAAGAACTACTACCTACTCCTACTCGTAAAAGAGAGCCTAAATAACCTAAAGAGGATAAAGTACTTCTCGAAGGTTAATATTATTACTACCTTTAATAATATATATATAAAAAAGAGCTAAGAATACTTAACTACGTTCCGTATACGCTTTAGCCTATACAAGAGTCTAGTAATACTATTTAGGCTATCTAGAGCACTAGCTACCTTCTAGAGGTTTATTAATAATACTCTAAGAAGCTATCTAGACGTCTTCTATACTACCTACCTAGATAATATCCTAATCTATAGCTAAATAAAAGGTAAACACGTAAAGTACCTACGACTAGTACTAACTACTCTACGCGAGGCTAGATTATACGCTAAAATCTAGAAATACGAGTTCTTTAAGGAAGAGACTACCTTTCTAGGCGTAATTATAGGACGCGAAGGTATTCGTATAGACTTAAGAAAGGTCTAGACTATTTAGAAGTAGAAAACGCTATCCTACCTAATAGATATCTAAGCGTTTATTAGATTTAGTAACTTCTACTACTAGTTTATATAAGACTTCTTAAAGATTATCGCTCCGCTAGTTACTCTTATAAGAAAGAGGACTAAATTTCTCTAGAGTAGTAACTACTAGAGAGCTTTTAACTACCTAAAAACTACTTTTATAGAAGCCCTAATTCTAGCCCCATTTAACTAGAAGAAGAAGATTATTCTAGAGACTAACGCGTTAGACTATATATCTACTAGAGTACTATCCTAGTACAAAGATAATAGTATACTCTAACCTATAGTATTCTTCTTAAAGAAGTACTTAACTATAGAGTATAACTATAAGATATATAATAAGGAACTGCTCGCGATTATACGCTACTTTAAGAAATAGAGACCTAAGCTAGAGAGGACCGCTTCGCTAATCAAGGTTATTATAGACTACTATAACCTAGAGTACTTTATAACTATAAAGCTACTAAACTAACGACAAGTCTACTAGTCTAAGTTTCTATCCTACTTTAACTTTTAGATTACATACTATCCTAGTAAACTAGGCGCGAAGCCTAACGCGCTAACTAGAAGGTTAGAAGATCTACCTAAAGAGAGAGATAAGCGCCTCTAGCACTAGAGTTAAGTAGTATTAAAGAAAGAGAACTTTAAGCTACCTCTAACTCTACTAGATACTTCTACTATAACTCCCGTATTAGCCGCTACCTATCTTATTAACGCGTTACTAGTACTCTCTATACCTCTAGAACTAAAGAAGAGAGTCCGCTTCTATAAGGATTATATTATCTACCTATTCTTAATTATACAATCTCGCGCCTAAGAAAGCCTTGAACTAGTACTACTAGAACTAGTTATAGAACTAGCCTGCCTAATACTACTACCTAAGAGATCTATACTACTACTACTACTAATAGTAAAGAATCTATTTACTAAGAGTTACTAGAGTAATAAGAAACTAGAAGCTATACTAGAAGCCCTCCGCACTAAGTAGAACTACTATAAGAAGATTACGCTAGCTAAGTACGTAGAGCGTAGAGGCTACCTATACTACTAGAATTACCTATATGTACCTAATAATCCTAAGTTACACGCTAAACTACTATAGATATACTATAAGAGCCCTATTACTAGCTATATAGGCTAATCTAGAACCTATAAGGCCTTATTCTAAGAGTATTATTAGCCTAATATACTAGACTACGTCGAGTAGTAGACCTAGAACTACTATACTTATAGAAGAATTACGATATTCTAAGAAGCGAAACAGAGAGTCCTAAGGCTACTACTAATACCTAACTAAGCCTAGTAAGACCTATTAATAGATTTTATTACATACCTACTAGAAAGTAGTAGATTTAATACTATACTAGTTATAGTAGATAGGCTTACTAAGATAAAGTACTTCGTTGCCTATAATAGCACCTATAACGCTAAGAAAGTAGCGCGCCTATTTATAAAGTACGTCTAGAAACTATACGGCCTACCTAAGACTATTATATTAGACTAAGAACTATAGTTTATATCTAAGTTTTAGAGCTATCTAACTCGACGCCTAGAGATCTAGTCCCTTCTATTAACTACTTATTACTTAGAGACTAATAGATAGATAGAGAGAGCAAACTCTTTCCTAGAATAGTACCTACGAAGCTAGGTCTCGTACCTATAAGACGACTAGGTAAGATAGCTACCGCTAGCTAAATTTATAGTAAATAATACCTATAACGAGAGTACCCACGCGATACTATTCTTCGCGAACTATAGCTTCTATCTCTACCTAGGTTTTAAGCCTATTAAGCCTAGCTAACAGCCTACTACGCGAGACGCTAAAGACCTCGCGCTAAAGATAAAGACTATCTATAAGTATCTACGCTTAGAGATCTACGTTATATAAGTCTAGTATAAGAAGTACGCTAATAGAAAGCGTAAGCCTACCTGCTAGTTCTTCGAGAACGACCTAGTCTAGCTAGATACCTAGAATATTAAGACTACCCGCCTATAGAAGAAGCTAGACTAGAAGTTCTTAGGCCCTTATAAGGTTACTAAAGTTATTAGCCTATACGCTTACCGCCTAGAGCTACCTACTTTAATAAAGATTTACTCTATATTCTACGTTAGCCTACTCCGCCTAGCTACTACTAACCTACTACCTAGATAGCGATAAGACCTACTCTCTTCTATTAAAGTTAAAGAAGTAGAAGAGTAAGAGGTTAAGAATATTCTAGATTTCTATTAGGACTACCGCGGCCGAGGAGGCCAGCCCTAACTAAAGTATATAGTAAAGTAGGCTAGCTATAATAAGCTAACTAAGATTCTAGCTAATTACCTAGAGAACGCTTAAGAGATTATTATAAACTTTTACTACTATTATCTAGGTAAGCTAAGGTAGCTGCGTCGACGGAGCTCTACCTAAGAAGAGGAGTACTATTACGGCGCTAGCTAGTAAGAATACGCTAAGACCTACTAGGCGCTAAGTAGCTATATAAACTCTAGGTATAACTAGCGCACCTAGCGTTTATAGATAAAACCTTTAAGACCTACCTAATAGTAGCTCTTTAAGCTACGTTCTATTCTTTAGCCTAGCCCTATACTACCCGCAATACGTAGTAAATATACTAATTACGTATATCTATTCTACCTGCCTGCTATTCCCGTAATAGCTACTATATCTATTTACTAACGCCTAATAATTATATATTATTAACTATAACTAAGTACGTTAACGCTATAGGCTACGCTATTCTACTTATAATTATTATTAAAGGTAATACGCTTCTTAAGCGCTACTTTACTAATTTACTTAATAACTATCTAATCGCGTATAGCGATAGTAGCTATATAAATAATTAGTTAAGTTATAAGTAGATAAAGCACTTTATATAATAGAGCTAGAAGTATATTTAAGGAGTATATTAGCTACTTTTATTTAATAGATTTAATTTATACTATACCTAAGAGTTTCTAGAAGTTCTTAAGGATTATAAGATTATTACCTATTGCCTACCTCTATTTATATCTTACTTTCTCTAACTACTTAATATAGGCTATTTCTAGCCGTATAAGCACTAGTACGCGTAGGCTATTAATTATATAACCTAGATTATAATAGATTAGGCTACGCCTATCCTAAAGCATACTAGTAGAATAGAGGAATATATAAGGGACCTAAGAGACTTTGTAGATACTTCTTCTGTAGACTATATAATACCTTTAATACCTTTAGAACTCTATTCTCTAGAGCTAGCCTATAATAATTATATAGTCTCGAATAAAAACCTTCCCTATCCTACTATAGACAACTTCTAAACCCCTCGCGCTACTATACTAGAATATACGCTTAGCGGCGACGAAACTATACTAAGTAAGCGTATAGAATAGAATAGATACTTGTTAATAACGCTATACGCCCTAATCTAAGACCTTACTTAGGAAGTTAAATCCCTCCGCGAAGTAGCTAACGTCTATATAATAGTGGGCACGTTTACTATATAAACTCCTACTCTAAACTAGTATAACCTTATACTAAACCCTAGCCTCTGTAAACCTCTCCTAACTAGCGTACCCTTTAATAGGAATAAGTTATCGTTCCGCGTATAGTCTTTGACTATATCCTATAAGCTAGTAAGCGACGCGGAATTTATTGGAGACGCTTAGAATTAGTACGTATTTATATGGGTAAATCTGAGCGCCTAAGTATAGAGGGAGGTAGCTTCTACCTATAAAATAGAGGGACTTTATAGAAACTTCTTACTAGAAGAATTTATAGACTACCTAAAATTCTACTATAAAGATAACTATAGTCGCGAGAAGGCCTAGGCGGTCCTAGATAGTCTCTAATAGAGTAAAAACGAGGTATTCGCCGACTTTTTCCTAAGGTTTAAGTAGGTTTTAAATTAGAGTAGTAGAGACGCGTAGAGTGATAAGTAGAAACTTCTTAAGCTCTGTAACGCGCTAAACTTAGTAATACGGCAAATCGCGCTAAACTATAGCGTAACTTGCGACGATTACTAGATAGCGGTGCGCGAATACTAGTTAATCGTGGTTAATATAGAGACGGCTATAATTAAACGGCGTATTGCGACTATTGTAGGGTCGCAACCTTAGTAAAAAATCGACTATAACGGCGATACTGAGATAACTAATATTACTAAGGTAGGAACGAAAGAGCGACCTAAAGAGAAAGGCTAATTCTAGCGAGGAAAAGGTATGGAACGTAGCTTTGCGACTTAGGTTGACCTAGAAACCTTCTAGCGACGTTGAAAAGACGGCGTATATACGTAATACGCGCGTGCTGGTTACTTTGCGAGAGAATGCCCTAACGTAGTAGTTCTTCGAGCGGTTAGCTTGAAATAGGTAGTTAGAGAAGAAGGTAAAAGTAACTTAGAAAACTAGCGGCCCCTAGCTAAAGCGTCGACTAGGGGTATTATACAGTAGTATTGGCGACGAACTAAGGGCCTATAATAGTAGATACGATATTAGACGGGAAGATAAATAGACCTCTATTCCTAATCCTACTACTCCTATAAGAGACCGTCTTTATAAAAGCCCTTATAGATTCTAGGTACGATTACTACTTAGTAGTAAGTAAGTTAATAGTAGCCCGTATAGGGCTTAAGACTATCGTAATTCTCCTACGTTAACTTACGTAGGCAACTGGCCTTATAGGACGTACCTATATAACTAAGATAATCGCGTTTGATTACGATATTAATGGATAGCGTTCTTAGGCGGCCGCCTACGTGATCCTAGACCTAGGGTAGGACGTAATTCTAGGAAAACTATAGATAGTAGAGGTAGGCGTAGTCCTTGACTCTAAATAGGGGTCGCTTACGATACGTCGCGTAGGATATATAATAGTAAAGAAATACGCCCTACGAGACTAACTAGCGAAAGAGATAGGCCTAGAGAAAACTACTCTAGTAGAGATAGTTAACCTAGAAGACCCCTTAGAATTTATAATAAGCCTATTCGTAATTAATAGACTACTAGAGAACTAGAACTAGAACGAAGTTACTCCTTAACTAATAACTACGAGTAAGAAAATTGATCTTCCCCTAGAATTAGAGTAGTTTTGAGACCTCTTTAACGAAGAAATAGTAGCTAGCCTACCTCTATATTAGAGTACGATAGACTACTATATCTGCTTAAAGAGAGACGATAAAGGGCGTCTATCTAAACTCTCCTAAAGACTATTATATGGTATACTAAGAGACTACTTGCTAGAAGTCCGTAGGCAAATTATAGACCTTATAGATAAGAGATAGATCTAGGTGAGCTCTTCCTTAGTAGGCGCCTTAGTACTTCTAGTAAAGAAACTAAATAGAAAATAGCGGTTCTACGTAGACTACTAAGGTATTAATAAACTTATAGAGGTAGACTGCTACCTCTTACCTCTAATTAAGAAAACACTTCGCAACCTCTCCTTAGCGAAATAGTTTATGAAGATTAACGTCTAATTGGCGTTCTACCGCATACGTATCGTAGAGAGAGACGAGTACCTTACTGCGTTCTGAACCTAGTTTAGCTTATTTAAATAGTTAGTATATTTATTTAGACTCTTAGGTGCACCGTCTATATTCTAGTACTATATTAATAATATACTTTGTAAAACCCTTAGAGACTTCTCTACGGCATATATAGACGATATCCTAGTATACTTAGATAGTAGTAAAGTAGACTACCTTTAGAAAGTAGTAAAGGTGCTAATACGTATACGCGAGGCTAAACTATACCTAGACCCTAAAAAATGCGTAATCGTAACGAAGATAGTACGCTACCTAGAGTTTATCGTAGAAGTAGAAAAATCGCTTTGCTTAGACCTAGAGAAGATTAGAGCAATACGCGAATAGAAACTACTAATAAACGTAAAGAGAGTCTAGAGTTTTCTTAGCTTTGTAAACTTCTATAGAGACTTTATTAACTACTTCTTAGATATCGCAGCACCTCTCTATAGCCTAACTAAGTACGAAACGGACTTTTAATAGAGTAATAAGAAAGAATCTACCTTTAAAAAGTTAAAAGAGACGTTTATCTCTAGCCTAGTCCTTATCTAATAGAACCTAGAAAGAGATATAGTAGTAGAAGCCGACTGCTCTAGAGGAGCTCTAGAGAGATACCTCTTATAGATAAAAAATAGAGTCCTATACTTAGTAGCCTACTACTCCGCGTCTCTAACGCCTAAGTAACGCAACTATACTATCTACGATAAAGAGCTTATAGTAGTAGTAAAATATATTAAGGTATAGACTTTAGAACTTATAAGCGTTAGAAAGCCGTTTACGGTACTTATAGATTATAAAAACCTTAAGTACTTTACACGGTCCTGTATACTAAGTAAAAGATAATACTAATAGGCTAAATTTCTATCTAGGTTCCGCTATAAGCTCTAGTTCTAGCTAGACTGTATATCTGCTAGGCTGGACGCACTAAGCCGCTAGAACTAAGATATGAAGAAATACCTAAGACCTAAAGGATACGTTATAAAGCTAGTAATAATCTAGCTAACCTACGTAGAAAACTAAGGAGAATACGACGCACCTCTATAAGGCGTAGCGCTCTTCGCCAACTTATATATATAACAGCTTTAGGACGAAGCTATTAGAGCAGATAAGAAATACCTAGAAAGATAGAAGGTAGTTTAGAACAACGCCTAAACTTTCCTAGCTAAGGCGAATATAAGGTAATAAATCGTAAACTATACCTTATTAGCCTATAATACCTTACTATAGCGAGGCGTTATATAGCTACTAATATAGAAACTACTTATAACAATAGTAATCTAACGAGCCTACAAATCCTACCTATTAGGACACCTAGGTAAGAATACTACGTTCTAGATAATCCATTACAACTATTACTAGAATAGTATATTAAGCGACGTAGCGCGATATATCTAAAACTACTACTACTACAAAGCGTACTCGTCTAGAATAAGGCGATAAGGACTCTTATAACTCTTACTAGTACTAGACAGATTCTAGTTATAAATCTCAATAGACTTTATAACGGAGTTACCCTAGAAGGACAAAACTTCTCTACAGTACCTACTCATTATTACTAACCAACTATCAAAATACGTCTAACTAGAGGCAATGACTACGATAATAGCTAAAGTATATATAGAAAGATTCCAAGACGTCTAGTAGCGTTTCTATAGATTTCTCTTAAGCATTATTACTAATAGAGGATTAGACTAGCTAGAATACTTCTAGAAAATACTATACGAACGAGTTAGGATAAAACAACTCTTATTAACTATATACTACCTCTAGACTAATAGAGGAATGGAGCGAATGAACTAGAAGGTATAAGCGGTACTAAGAGTTATAATTAACTTCTCGTAAATAGACTAGCTAGACTACTTAGCGGCCTACTAGCTAGCCTTAAATAATAGAGACTTGTTAGTTACTAGACTAAGCCCTAACCTCCTCCTAAATAGATATACTATGCCGACAATTTAGCTAAAGGAAGGACTCTACGAGAGCCTGAAAACGTAAAAGAGAAGAGTAATACAATTCGTAGAATATCTAAGAGAAGGCTAGATACTAACGCAAGCGGCTATCGCATTTATATAATAGCGCTAATAGAAGTCCACAAACCTATCCCAGAGACCAGCGGAAAGGTTCTAAGTTGGCGATAAAGTATAGTTTTCCACACGCAATATAAAAACGGCGAGAATAAGTAGAAAACTCAATTAGCTATAGGTAAAATACACGGTTATAGCCGTTCCGACTCTACTTACAGTCACCTTAGACCTACCAGAAGGCCTTTACAAAACCGTTTACGTAGACCTAGTAGAACGCGCCTTGGATAACCTACTCCTAAGCTAAACACAAAAAGATAGCAGACCGGGACCAGTAATAGGCTTAGAAGAAGAGGTTGAGGAACTAAAAGAATAGAAAGTAGAAGAAATCCTAGGGTTAGGGTTAGGGTTAGGGTTAGGGTTAGGGTTAGGGTTAGGGTTAGGGTTAGGGTTAGGGTTAGGGTTAGGGTTAGGGT
>KE747839.1:9483-24118 GCA_000465215.2 Pyrenophora seminiperda CCB06
TAACTCTATAATACTATTCTAGTAATTGTAGACTAATTAACTAAGGCGGTAAAGTTCGTACTAACTAAAGAATTAATAATAGCTAAAGAATACGCCTACGAAGTTACAAGAGTATTAGCTAAATATAAAATACCTAAAGAGTTTATTACTAACTATAATAAACTATTTACCTCTAAATACTAGGATATATTTTTAGTAAAATTAGAGACAAAGAAGAAGCTATTAACTAGCTTCTACCTAGAAATAGATAGCTAGATAGAAAGAACGAACTAGATATTAGAGTAGTACTTAAGAATATACGCTAATAAGCTATAGAATAACTAGGTTAAACTTCTACTAATAGTATAATTAGCCTATAATAGTATAAAATCTGTAATAATAAGGTACTCGTCTTACTACGCAAACTACAGATATAAGCTAGTTACTTATTAAGATTCTAAAGATATTAAAAGTATCGTAGTAGGAGCTAATAATAAGGTATGTCTTATACAAGAATTATATAAAGAACTAAGTAAGAATATAGCTTAGAGGAACCTTACAATATCTAGAAATATAAATAAATAATAGATTAAGAGACTAATCTTTAAGAGGGGGGATAAAGTTTTCCTATTATAATAAAACTTAAAAACTAAATAGCTATATAGAAAATTAGATAATCTCTAAGTAGAACTATTTAAAATTCTAGAGAAATAGAGACTAGTAAACTATAAACTCTAGCTACTACTAGGTATGCGTATCTACTCTATCTTTTATAAGAAACTTCTAGAACTAGCACCTCTCGATACTAAGCTAGTAATAGATATAGAGCTTAAAGATAACGAGTATAAGGTTAAAGAAATTAAGGACCTACAGAAAATTAGTAGTTAGTAAAAGTACTTAGTTAAGTAGTAAGAATAGCCTAAAAGCTATAATACTTAGAAATCTAAAGAAAACCTAATAAACTATAAGTTACTAGTACGAGAGTACTATCGAAGATACCTAGATTAGAGAGGACTAGATCTTTAGAGAAGAGAAAGAAAGAGTTAAAAGAAAGATTAAAGAGTTTAGCCTATAACTAGCCTAGATTAGTTAATAGTTTAGGTAGCAATAGTTTAATAATAGAAAGGCCTATACCTAAAGTAGAGTTTCTCTTAGCCTACTCTTTTACACAATCTTAAAGATTTAAAATAGCGAGGTCTTAATTAGTAAATACTTACTCTCGCGCCTTAGCCTCTAGAAGCTCTAGCTCGCTTTAGGCTAGCTAAGCCTTTAATTACGTAACTTCTAAGCGTTTTTAATACTTCTTAGCCTAAACCTTCTTCTACTTCTCTTTAGAAATAAAAAGACTATACGTAGTAGTAACGGAAATATAACTAGCGTAACAACTAGTTATAATATCTATAAATTAATAAAGGTTCTTCTTCTTATACTATTTATAATAAAAGGCTATCTTATTTCTCTACTCTTTTATATAGTTAGCACGAGCGCGACGCTCTAAGGTTAGATCTTAAGTATAAACTTAGCGGGAGGACTAAACCTTAAGTATAGTTAGAAAGGTATAAGAGAAAATAAGCGTATAATACTATAGGTATACTAAGGCCTTATATATAGCCTACGTTATAAGACGCGGCATAGAAAAAAAATAACCTAGAGTATTAGAATAATAACTCTAAGAAAGAAGGTAATATTATAAGTAATAAGTAGGTTACTCTCTTAAATAAAGAATATAACGCGGTAAGACTAAGTTATAAGAAGTTTAAAAGTAATAATTAGCGTAGGGCGTAGGTTACGTAATTACTATTATACTAAGATACTACTATTAGTAATAGTAGAGTAATCTGTAATAGCGGCTATTATAGATAGATACTACTATTAGTAATAGTAGGCTAAGATAGTAATAATAGAATATAGCAACGAAGGTATAAAGAATAGATAGTTTTTATTATTATATTTATTATAGTTAAACTTAAATTATACTTTCTTATAAGTTATTTATACTTAATAAGATTGTTATATATTACTCTATCGTATATAGAGTAGAATTATTAAATTAAACTATTAATACTTTAATAACTCTTTTCTACTAAAGATCGCTAGATAACTCTTACAGTAGCTATCCCCTAGCTTACCTATCTTAGTATAGACTAGAATAGAGAAGTATAGTAACCTCTCTTAGTCTCTACTTACTATAGAGACCGGACCCCGTGTAATATATTAGTCTTACCTTTTAGAGTAGTAATTACTATCTTTTATAGAATAACGTTAAAAATCTTACTAATATCTCTAAGAGATAACGTATCTCTTCTAAGAGCTATAGCCTAAGTCTAATTATTTTACTACTATTAAGTCTACTTAGAGTTAAAGTACTTAATTATAGCTAGAAAATTAGTAGTTATAAGAGGTCCTTTACTCTCTAGAAGATAATTAATTATTACTTACTAATATAGTATTAACTAGTTATTAAACTAGCGCTCTAGCGTAATTCTATACTTATTACTAGTCTTTTAGAGATAAGCGCGATACTTAGCGCGTACTATATACTATATAATCTAATCTATTAGAGCGAGAGTCTCTTTAAGGACCTTAATAAGAGCCTAAATAGTTAAAGACTAGGCGCTTACTATTATAAGGTATAAGTAATCCAGATAGACTATTTTTATAATCTAGAACTTAATATTTAAGAGCTTCTCGCTCTTTCTAACCTATCGCTTAGACTAATTATTATAGATCTTAAGAAGAAGAGTATAATTATTCTTTCTAAACTCGTAGTTAGTCTTAGTAGACTTATATTTATTTATAAGCTAGTTCTAAGAATTCTTATTCTTCTTTATAGTATTATTCTTAAGAGAATTAGAAGTAGCTAGTAGAAAGAGAATATTAGAGAAGACTAGCTCGCGAGACTCTATAAATTTTATATTAAGAAGATCTAGATTAACTTTATTCTACATCTTCTTATTCTTATAGTAGAGCTTAAGAAGAGTAAACTATATAGTCTAGTCTAATCTCTTCTTAAGAATTATATTCGTAATAATAATTATCTTATCTATAGTATCTATAGTATACGAGAAGGTCGTATTCTATTACTTAGAGTTAAAGAATTTAGTTAAGATTATTATATCGCTATTATATAACGTATTCTATTTATAGAATATAGAGAGAAGAGGTTAGAGAGGTTAGAGTAGTAAGTAATATTTAGAGAAAAGATTAACCTTCTAGTAGGCTTTAATATATAGTAGGAATCGTTACTATAATTAAGCTACTAGGCTTATAACTATTAGAGCTAGAGGTAATCTTTCTTATAAATAGGTAGGTATATAGAGTAGATTATTCGAATTACTACTTAAAAAATATTAGAATAAAAACTCTTTCTATATACCTACTTATTAAGTAGTTACGTGCTAGAATCGCTAAGACTATAAGATCGCCTAAAGAATTAGCGGATTTCTACTTTAATAACTCTACTAACGTACTCTACGGGCGAGTCGGCTATATGGGCGAGTCGGCCACCTGCGCCAAGCCCCTACTAAAACTACAACTATACACAACAGTATAGTACCGTCTAGGACTGTTATAGAGAATTGTAATAGGCTATTCTACTTAGAATCTACTGCTGCTTCTTGCTTATATGTGCGCGTATTGTGTCTAGCCTTACCGCAGCGTCTACAGCGTCTCTGAGTTAGCTCGCTGCCTTTAGCGCGCGCGCTCTTCTTCGCCTTCTTCCTATTACTACGCGCTGTAAACTCCTTTAAGGTAGTTAGGCGTACGCCCTCTTTAGCTGTAAGAGTACTCTTAGCCTGTATACGCTTTCTCTTGCGCGCTTTATGGCGTGAGGCGGCCTTATTGGCTGCCTGAAGCTCCTTGACTTGGTTGCTTATCAACACTAAGGAATGCGCCATTATCTCTGCGCCTTTGGTAAGCTTTTTAACTGCCTTAACCATGTGGGTAGGTGAGCTATTAATATGTATTTGAATCCTCTCTCGAATTAGCGTCGATTGCGACCCAAACTCTAGGGTATTGCTTGGGGTTTTAGATACCTAGGGCGCGACGTCGGTAGTAGGTGGTGTAGGCGTACGTAGGCGGATATCAAGCTTCGATATTACTGCCTCTGCGTCAAGTGGCACTAAGCTAGCACCTTGAAAGGCTTCCTGGATATTGCTTTTGGTAATCGCGTCCTTAAAAGCAGCTATAAAGCAGGGCAAGAACTTAAGTTTGGTGATGTGGTTGATTCTGTTGCGCATTAGGTTCTTAGCTTGGCGCCCGTACGCCTTCTTTAGCGGCGAGAAACAACCCACGTTAAGAGGCTGTAGGAGGTGCGACGAGTGAGGAGGCATGTAGAGAGTAATAATCTTGTTCTTCTTGTAGTACTGCTGGAAATCGAGCGAGTTGTGGCTCTTATGGCTGTCAATAACAAGTAGACGATAGCTTCCTATAGTCCTCCTCTTTGTGTGCACATTAAAGTGCTTTAACTACTTAAGACTAAGCGTATTTGTTGTCTAGCCGTTCTTAGAGACTGCAATAATCTAATCGTGAGGTAGATTATCCTCCTCGTACTAGGTAGAGAGGTGGTTCTTGCCTTGGAAGATAATAAAGGGTGGGATTGCCTACTCTATCGTGTTGACGCCCTTGATTATAGTAGTCTACTCCCGATTGCCCTGCTGGATACTCTTTGGCTGTCCTCGACGCTTAGAGCCTGTAACAACTGCGCCTGTTGATATTATGCCTATTATAAAGCTAGCCTCGTCAAAGTTGTAGCTGTTCTTATCAAGGATACTGTATTTGGCCTTTGTGTTCTCTACAAGTTGAAACTAGCCTCGTATAATCTTAGGATTCTCGCAGAGGGCTCTCTTATAGTCGTACTTGCGATTAAACTTGACTTTGAGCTCAGGACGACGTTTGATAAAGGTTGCAGCCTAGTTAACGCCAACTAGTAGTTGGCTACGCTCTTTGCGCAGTAGATCAGCCATATCCTTAATAGTAGTAAGCTGTGGCGGAAATCCTCGCGCGTCGAGATTAAGTATATGCTGAATAATTACGTTCTCTTCTGTTCGACGTAGATTCGCTGAGTTGGGCGCGCAATTGCGTCGAAACTGCTTTCTAGCGCGTCGGTCGCTGAGTGTTGTATGAGAGACTCTGTAGAATAATGCAGCGCTTCGTAGGGATAGTGTCGCGTCTTGTTGGATAGCCTGAAGCGTAAGCTGTACACGCGCTTCTTTTAATTTAGGTAGCTCTTGTTGTGGTTGAGACATCGCGTTTCTACTGTTCGTGACTGTATGTTTTGTTGGGGTCTTGGCTGAGTGGCCGACTCGCCCGTGTGGCCGACTCGCCCGTGGGGTACGTTATCTATTTAACTTGCTTAATCTCTAAGAACTAACTCTAGACCTTCTCTCTAGAAGAGATCTTTATATTATCTAGTAAGTAAATAAATAAGATATAGTTATAACGTTAATAACTAAAGTAAAACTACTCTCTCTAGTATAAGTAGTAAAAGAGGTATAGTTTCTTATATAACTATAGACTAAGCTAGGTATTAAGCTTAGAGACCTAATAATTATAATATAGTATAATAATAAGTAGATAATCTAACTAATTAATAAGAATACCTTCTAGCTAAAGACTAAGCTTTAATACGTTAATATCTATAACTACTAGCTATAATAGAAAGTATAGCGTAAGAAAATTAGAGTTATTTATATACCTACTAATAAGATAATCGCTAATAGCTTTACTAAGTTACTATCTACTAATAAGATATAGTAGTTTCTTAAACACGTCGCGCTAGTAGATATTAGAGATAAGATTATTATTAAAGAAGAATAACTAGAAGAGCTACTCTATTAAATTAAGAGTATAAAGGTTGTAGGTACTATACTATAATACTATAATATTAAAATATCTAGCTTAGAGCGAGGCTTAAGCTAAAGAGGTATATTAGATAATAAAGTAACTTATAGTTAAGTTATAATTAACTTGTAATAAAGTTGCTTAATAGATGCAGCTTATAGGTTTCGGCTATTTTTGGCTGACCCACACGCCGGGTGGTTATAAGAACCACCCGGCGTCTGTAGATAGTACACACAACACATCAATACACAAATTCAACCCCAATCATCATTACTTTCATCAGAACCACTAATATCTGACAACTGTACAGTAACTGCAGTAGTAGCGGCAAGCAGTAAAAAGCAAGGAAGAGAGATATTAGCAATATAATATGCGTTCTTAGTAGATAGCAGCGGCTTGTTGACAGAAGAAACGCGTACGCGTTGCGTGCTAGTCGACTTGGGTCTATTGTTGTTGTTCCTGTTTGGCGCCGAAGTAGGATCGAGGTGGAAGCGCATGGGTGTCTCCCACTACCGCAGGTGATTGGCTGAAAACGCCATTGAGGGCTTGATGGCTATGGTCATATATCTTAGGACATCCTGTCCTGCCTGAGGCCATCATTACACCCGCCACCTAACTTCTGACTACTCTAGTATTCTGCGGGGAATCGCGTCGCGATTCCAAAATTCCGCCTCCAAGCGGGAAGTTGCCCCGCGTAAACGCGTCGCGATTCAAATTCGGAGCCATCTGCATGATTGATATCTAACTTACAGGGACGCCCCGGAGGTCAAAGCAAGTACCACTCCTGACCGAGACTTCTCGTAGCATCGAACCAATCGTAGACACGGCGGTCTTGGGCGCTTATGGCTGGTGTGTTCGTCTTCCGAAGCCGTTGGCATTCTTTCGCGATAGCCAGAGCACGAGTAAGCTTGAAGCTGTAGTCGCCATCACCTCTAGCTCCCTCTTCAATTGAAGAGAAGAACAAGTCGTGCTCTGGACCGGCCATGGAGGCGGCGACACAGATTGGCCAGGACATGCTCTTCAGTAAGTGCGGATGGTCTAGGCGCTGTATGGCGGATACCGTCTTCGAAACAGCGTCGCGAATGCTAGACACATCAGGGTATGCGCCCGAGGTTGTAGTGTGAAGGAAAATCTCAGCAGCATAAGCATATACTTCGGTTATCTGCTGGGTGCCCTGGCTGAAATCCATCGGCCACTGTTTGTACGATCCCTCTTCTAGGTTGCCGACCATGCGACTGGTTGTAATACTGGTGCCTTGGTCGGTTGGGGTTTGATGGGGGTGTTCCCGGCCCGTCTCGAGGTCAACCCGATGATGTTGAATGTCGATTTGTATCTTTGAGGCTTTCTTTGCTAGTTCCACTACGTTCAGGGCTCCACGTTTCGTTACATTGAGCTTCCAGGCCCGGAGGTTGATGATATCAAGGATTCTTTGAAACACCCACGGTTGGCAGCCTGTCATGTGTACGAGGTAGGCATTTGCGAGGGCGATACTATGGGGCAATGGCCAAGTGTTGAGCGGCTTGTTGAAGGTCGCAGTGCTGATGAGGTCCAGTGCGGCCAATAATCCATAAGACAATGACAGCAGGATGCTCCCTGGGTCGAACAGGACGCGGGTTTTGACAGCAAATTTAGCAATACCACCCAGTACATCACTGCCTTTTTGAGAGCCATCGATCTTGGTGTTTCATGTCAGATTGGCATGCACGAACATGGATATCTCTTACCTGCAACAACGTCTGTTGTATCAGCGGCACTATGGCTTCCTCCAAACACTGCGTTTGAACTACGCTGTCGCTGCTTTGCAGATCAGAGGCAAAGATGTTGTCGATCATCGTCAGGCTCGCAACAGGCGACAACACACGGTGCTTTGACGATGTGTCCAAGCCGTATCTCTCCAAGGCATGAGCTTGTACGGAATGTACAGTCGTTTCAACAATTGAGTGTATGAATTGTCTGACCAGTTCTTGGGGACAAAGAATGGCGTCTCGCAAGCGTGACCGAACTGTGCCTTCAGCGTACGGGAATTGGTTCGGAAGTATGGTTTGCACGAAGAATTTGACAGCCGAAGTTAATTGGATGGCCGCCTGAGCTATTTCTGCACAGCTTTGTGAACCATCTTCTTGGCAGTGCTTGTCCAAAGTAATGGGATTCAAATCGACAGTCAATCCGTTGTACTCTAAAGTAGTGTCGAGAATGGTCTCCACGTGCTCCGACGGCAACGGCGAAAAAGTTAATGCCTCGAAAATATCGTTCTCACCATGGTCAGTCCCAGTCTTCTTGAACTGCTCCAGGTCACTCTCAAAGACTTCGTCAGACCGGCCAAAGGTACCCTGAACATCCGTGAGCACAGCATTGCTTGAGTAGTCCTGGTGACTCTGTACTTCTGCCAGACCCTTGCCTAGTCTGTCGGTCGGTGACAGACTATCTCCTAGATCGGCCCATACAAGATTTTGAGAAGCATGACCCAGATCTCGGGCCACAGGACTGAGGGTACCTGGCCACTGAAGCTCAAATATATTCTCTGCCGGCGCAGGGTAGGCACTTCCCGCCCCTGTGTGGACTCTAGGCTGTTGAACAAAACCCACCATGGCCTTGAAAGAATCGTCTAGGGATACCTCATCCGCATTGAGGCTAACTTGATCGAATCCTCCTCTTGAGTCTGCTGCCCATGGCAGGGTCTCACCAGTGCCTACCAATTGAGATGATGTGTGCCCGGTATTAGTAGACAACTTCCCGCTCAACGCTCGCTGTGAAATGCCATTATCGCGTCGCGGCTCTATGTGCTGGCGCTGCGTCTGGCGCCGTGATTCAGAGAGTCGGGTTGACACGATCTGACCTCGTTTTCGATGGCGTCTGATTCTTCGTTTCAGCTCTTCTGCCTTCTGCTTTTCCCGGATACCCCCGTCTAACCACACGGGTTTTGGCCCATAGCCATCGCATTTTAGTCGAAGGGAGGTGCAGACCGAGCAGTTTCTAGCTGTCTCGTCGCACTTTTTGCGGCGGATGCGACAAGTCCAACAACCCGTTGAGCTTCGACCTTTAGATTGGTCAAGGTTAAGAGTATCGTGCACCATGTTGTTTGCCATCTTTGTAACGAATGTGGGATGCCAGCTTTGCTAGGTTAGCATGTAGCCGTCACAAAGGTGCTGTTCATGACTTCCTACCTCCACTCCGCGAAATCAGTTGAACAGTTAAGATCTCTCGCTTGTTTCTGTGGACAATTCTGATTCAAATGCTTGGTTAGCTGCCCACAAGCGAGGCCTCCTTCATGATGCTTTATCTTCCCTACGTCACGCTATCGACCGCAACTGAAGGATCAAGGTCTCCCCGCTTATTCGTGTGGCCAAACTTGTCTGCTCCAACCGACGTGTGTGCTAGGAGCTGAAGTCCGTCGACGAAGGATCGCAGTTTTTCGATTTCTTTAGTGTTAACGCTGTAAGAATCGAATCTAGTTTAGGGCGGAGGTTCTGCAGTCGCTAGCGATTGCGACTTCACCTCATCACACTGGCTGCAACATGTATTGATATTGCTGCCTGTATAGGTGAAGCGAGATACAGGATTTCTGTGTGGTTGAGGCACGGCTACATGGTTCTATTCCTGCATCATGCTCTCCTCTCCCCTCACTACCGAGGTGGGACGCGTGATGCTCGGGGACGCGTGATGCTCACCCCACCACAACAACAACATTTTTCCTGTATCTTCAACACGCGACACCTCGCCCAATATGGATCCAATTAATGCAGCGATTGAATTTTTAGAATCGCAGCCATCGAATGCACGATCCTCGTATACAAAAGTCGCTGCGCAGTTTGGTGTATTACGACACACGCTCGCTCGCCAACACTAAGGTAAATGTTTCTTATATGCCACCAAATTACTTAACTAGCAATTACTTAGTTAACAATAAGAGTTAGATCTTGTAAACTATATTAGACAATTAATAGAGGAGGGCTTACTACCTTCTAGGCGTATACTACAAAATTTCTACATATCTATTACTAAGAAGCCTACCTCTTTACGTTAGGTGTTACGCTTCCTTTAGCGTTATAAAGATAAGCTAAAATTATATTACGGTAAAGGAAAGAACTAACTCTACTATAAGGTAGATTCTCTATATAAGTACAAGCACTAGTTTTAAGATTTAGCTAAGATTCTTCTTAAATATTACGTTAGGCTAGGTAATATATATAATATAGATAAGAAGGGCTTCTACCTTAGTAGAGGTAAAGGTACCTATAGAGTCTTTAGTAGAGACTTATAGGAGCGAGGGGGTCGTTATTAACCTATATAGAATAGATCTAGAGAGTAGTTAATAGTAATAGCGGCTATATATACTAATAGAAGCGTAGTTCTACCTACTATACTATACGTCTCGCCTTTAAGTAATATTTAAGAGCGCTAAGTAAAGGATATTAAGTACGAAGACGATTAGGTAATAGTAGATAGTACTAAGATAGAATAGAGTAATAATAAGGTAGGCGTAGCTTAGCTAAAGAACGTATTTAATAGATATATAAAGGATAAGGCCTTCTTACGTTACTAACTACTTCTTCTAGATAGCTACTTATTCTATTAAACTCTAGAGTTTATAGAGTATTATAGACTCTAGAGAATCCTACTCTTATTACTACCTCCTTATAGTACCTACACATTATAGCTACTAGATATAGAGCTCTTCTTACCTCTAAGTTCTACGTATAGCTACTAGCTTAAGAAGTACCTTACTAAGATCTAAGAGCTTCTTTTACTTAAGAAGAGAGACTTCTATTACCTATTTAAGTAAGCCTAGAATACCTCCTTTACTACTACTAACGTCTAGTCCTTATTTATAACTACTAGAATCGTTCTATAGAAGCTAGAGAAGATACTTAAAAAGTTCTATATAATAATACTAGAGCCTCCTAAGTACCCTACTATAATTAATACTATTAACTAACGTATAGTAGGCGCGCTTATAGTAAATACTATTACTTCTAATAGTTATAAGGCGGCTATAGTAAAGAAGACGCTTCTTTTACTATAAGCCTATTAGGCTATACTAGAATATAAGAATAATAGCTTTAGGTACGCGTTAGAATAGAAGTAGAGAGACTATAAGACCCCTATTAACGCTCTAGATATTTAGATAAATAGAGATAATTATTTAAGAGCTCTACTTCTATTACTAAGGACTATACGTTATACTACTAATTAGAGGATAGAGAATAAGCGTAAGATAAAGAAGAAAAAACGTAACTAACTTTAGATAAAGGAGTTAAAGGCTAAGACTAAACTTATTACTAAAGAATAGGCCCGTATAAAGCGTAAGAAGTAGGTAAAGAAGAAGAAGAGAAAGAAGAATAAGAAGGCTACTAAGGCTACTTAGGTAATTAAGAATTATAAGGCTTATAACGCTCTAAAAGCTATATAAACTTTCTAAAGTAGTAAGCGTAAGGCTTTAAAGCCTACTATAAAGTAATAGCTAAAAAAATAACGCGTAGGTAGTACTAGAGAGAGTACTATAGCTACGATACCTATACTAGTACCTCTACTAATACTTACCTGCCGCGGCTAGACTATTAATACTCTAGCTAAGTTTAGATAAGCAAAGTTATAGAGCTACGTCTATAGATTAATACTCTAGAAAATCTCGCGATAGTAACTATTATACGTAGTTACGTAGCCTTATATTTACTATTATTATAATATTATTAGAGTAAGTATTACGCGTCCCTAAGTATTACGCGTTCTACCTTAGTACTATACGTAAATTACTATAGGTATTATAGCTTTACTCTACTACACTAGCTATAATATATATTAATATTACTACCTATATAGGTAAAGCGAGATATAGAATTTCTATATAGTTAAGGTATAGCTATATAGTTCTATTTCTATATTATACTCTTCTCTTCTCTTACTACTATACGTAAATTACTATAGGTATTACGGCTTTACTCTACTACACTAGCTAAAGAAGTATAATTAACGTAGCTATAGCCTTACTTAGTACTAATAAGCTTTCTTAGATCTACTTATTTTCTTCTTAGCTAGTACTTAGAGGCTATAATATTGGACGGGCTAGAGAGTATTCTACTTTTCGCTAGAGAGTATCCCTTAGCCAAATCTAGCTACGCACGGCTAAGCTAAGTTAGCTAAGGTATATATATATATTTTCTATTATATACTATCTTATCTACAACAAAGCTACTATTATATACTATCTTATCTATAATAAAACCTACCTTAAGTATTATCTACTTATTCTCTCTTTACTATAGACTCTCTACAAGCTTCGCTAGCCTTATTTAATATAGAAATAGTTAAGTTATTATTATTACCGTAAAGTAAGTTTTTTACGTAAAAAGTACGTATTACTCGCGATATAGAAGGAATTTTAGAATAATTTTAACGCGTAATAATTTCTTCAACCTTATATTTGTCGTACGCAAGAGTATATAGTATTATAATAAGTAATTATAGAGAAATATTTGTAAATATCGCTATAGTCGTATATTTAGTTTTATAAGTCTTACTTTTTTTATTACTTACGTACTTAGCTTAGCCGTGCGTAGCTAGATTTAGCTAAGAGATACTCTCTAGTAAAAAGTAAAATACTCTCTAGCCCGTCTATATAATATATACTATTTAGCCTTACCTTCTATAAATAGATTAGCGCTAACTATAGAACGTTAAATAAATAGTTTAGCTAGTTAGCTATTAATAAAAAGTAGGCTAGACTCTTACTAGTATATTAGCCTATCTATAAGAGTAAAGCTATAATCGCTAGCGACTATACTAATATAGATTCTAGAGTTTACTAGAGTTTACTAGAGTTTATTAAGACTAGCGCGCCTTAGTAGAGCGTCTAACCTAGAAGGTATAAAGATATAGTTCTACTTAGTATAGTTTACGACTAAGCCTATTATAGTACTACTATAGTAGGTTTAAATACTTATCTCTTAATCTATTAGCCTATAGATATTCTAATATATAGCTAAAGTAGCTATATTATCTTTAGTCTTAATCTATAGTCTAATACTACTACCTTCTTAGACGTACTTCAAAGGCGTTAAGAAAGCTTCTATAAGTAGATATATAGTATTCTATTTTATATAAGAGCGCTAATACCTTTTAAAGCTATAGTATAACTTACTAGATAATTTAATATAGTATTAGGCTCTAGCTTAATAAGAAAGATATATAGTAAATAAGATATAAGTATAATTACTACTAGTATTACTCTACTATAAGCGTACTAATTCTAATTAGGTATAAAGTAGGCCTATATATATATTATATAGAATTCTATAGCTATAGAGGTACTAGCTAGTAGCGACAAGATATTATATAAGTAGTATAGATTCTAAAAGTAGATAGAATTACAGTATAGATTATATACTATTATTAGATAATAGTAGTTCTAATAAAAGTAATAATAATTAGAGTTTAATATATATATTATTATTGTGTTATATTCTCGCGAGAGATAAGGTAAAAGATATACTCTATTCTAGTCTATCTAAGAACTAGAGAGTCTATAGAACGTACTATCTTTAACTCTACTTCTCTTCTACTAAATACTACCTTATATCTAATATACCTCTTTAGCTTAAGCCTTACTTTAAGCTAGATAACTTCGCTAATATAACTCTAGATTCTTTCTATACTACTACGGTATTATATTTTAATATTATAGTATTATAGTATAGTGCCTATAACCTCTATACTCTTAATTTAATAGAGTAGCTCTTCTATTTATTCTTCTTCAATAATAATCTTATCTCTAATATCTACTAGCGTAACGTGCTTAAGAAACTACTATATCTTATTAGTAGGTAAGGACTTTATAAAACCATTAGCAATTATATTATTAGAAAGTATATAAATAACTCTAATCTTCTTGCGTTCTACTTTCTATTATAGCTAGTAGTTATAGACATTAACGTATTAGAGCTTAGTCTTTAGCTAGAAAGTATTCTTATTAATTAGTTAGATTATCTACTTATTATTATACTATATTATAATCGTTAGATCTCTAAGCTTAATACCTAGCTTAGTATATTATTAGGATAGTATCTATCTAATATAATTCTAATAATATTAGGATTATACTATATAGTATATCTCTTACAATTAAGATTCTAATAGTAGGATCTAACTAGTACTATACTATACCTACTAGCTTAATTGTACGTAATAAGCTATATAACTTAGCGCTAAGGTAAGCTAGTAGGTAGTATATCTACTAGCTCTTATACTTCTAGACTTCTAATCTCTATACCTAAACTTACCTACTACTAACGTCTAATACGATCTATAATAAGGTAATACTAGGTATTAATCTAGCTTACCTAACTAACCTATTACCTACTACTATAGTACTATAATATAGTTATAGGGCGAGTAGGCTAGTAGGGCGAGTAGGCTACCTATACTAAGACTCTACTAAAATTAGTACTATGCACGACTATAGAGCACTACCTAAGACTATTATAGAGAATTATAATAGGCTATTCTACTTAGAATCTATCTCTACTTCTTACTTATATATACGCGCGTTATACTCTACCTTACTATAACGTCTACAGCGTCGTTAGCTAGGCTTATCTACCTTAATACGTACTCTCTTCTTTACCTTCTTTCTATTACTACGCGCTCTAAACTTCTTAAGTATTATTAGACGTATACTCTTCTTAATTATTAAGGTCTCTTACTACTATATACGCTTTCTTTTATATAATCTACGCTTACTTAAGGCCTCGTTAGTAGCCTAGAGCTTAGCGTTGCGCTTAGTTATTAATACTAGAGAATACGCTATTATCTCTACCCC
>KE747839.1:24835-35042 GCA_000465215.2 Pyrenophora seminiperda CCB06
CCTTAGGGCGACGTTTAATAAAGGTTATAGTCTACCTTAGGCTAATAGGGTTATAGTAGCGCTTAGCTAGCAAAGAATTAGCTATATTCTATATAGTAGTAAGCTAGAGCGGAAATCCTTACGCGTTAAGGTTAAGAATATACTAGATAATTATATTCTCCTCTATCTTAAGAAGCTTTATTAAGTTAGACGTATAATCGCGTTAAAAAGGTATTCTAACGTATTAGCGCCTAAGAGTTACTTAAGATACGTCGTAAATAGCTATAGCGTACCTCTAGGTTAGTAATACGTCGCGTTTAATAGTCTAAAGCGTAAGCTATAATCAAGCCTTCTTTAAAGCTAGTAGACTATTTAGTTATTAGCTTATCACGATTATACTATAGGTAATAGAATATTTAGTAGAGTCTTAGTATAGGTAGCCTACTCGCTCTACTAGCCTACTCGCTCTATAACTATATTATAGTTATACTAATACTAATTAGTAGTTAATATAACTATAGATTAGTAAGGTTTCTTAATAACTTTTTTAACTTTACTATTACTAACTTACACCTTATTGTTACTAGATACTCTACTATTACTAGATACCTTCTATACCTACTAGTTACTAGACTATCTACCTATTAATAAGGATACGTAGATACCCTCTATCTAATAGGTTATAGATACCTCTTATTATAGAAGACGAGTAGACGAAGCTATCTAAGCCTACTATACTATTATAATAGCGAGATTCTATAGTAGTATTAGAATACGTCTATACTTTACTAAGTACTATAATACTGTATATAAAGACGTCGAACCTAACTTAGAAACTATTAAAAGTATAGAGAAACTTAACTCTATTATTATTAATTAGATACTTAAAGTAGAGAATAACTACTATAATAGACTATTACTACTCGATTAGTTTACTAAATTTACTAAGAATTAGAATATAGATACCTTTAATATAGTTAATAAAGAAATAAAAATAGCTCTAAGAAACTTCTTAAAAGTCTATAGTATCTTTCTAAAGATACTAGTGCTAAGAGAGAAAACTATCGCTAGATAGCTATATAAACTTACTAATAATAGTATTCTACTAGAGTAGCCTAAGAAAGATCTTAAGAGTATAATACTATTTAAAGATTTCTTATATAATAAGAATAACTATAAGTTAGTAACTCTACTAGAAAGCCTACTATAAAGAAAGCTAACACTACCTCTACTACTACCTCTAACTATACTACTACCTCTACTACCTCTACTACTACTTCTAACTATACTACTACTCCTACTACTACTACCTACGATAGATATAGTACCTTAATAATAATAATAAAGTTTTACCTAGAGTATAGTTAACTTATTAAAGATCTATAATAAACGTAATAAATTTTCTAGTAATTAGTATAATATACTTACTTAAAAACTTATTATCTTTTATAAACGTTATACTATAGCTAGTATTAAACTAGACTAATATAGATAAGCCCTTAGTACTATATTAATAGGTAAAGTATTTAACTTCTACTATAACGCTATTACTCTACTAAGACTAGATTATAATAACGCTACTACGAGATTAAGATAATACTTCTATATAGTAGAGAACTATTAAATATTTTTAAATAAGTAGCGTACTATTCTACTTACTAATATTATTGCTAATAACTTAGATAAAACTCTTAGCTAATATCTAGATTAACTTATTAATAAACTCTAAAAGTTACATATAGTAATAGCGTAGAAACAAGGCTTTAGCGAAAACGCCCTTACTACCTAACTTATATTAGCTTATTAAGGTATTAAGGCGTACTCTATAGTTTTAATCTATCTAGCTAAGTTATTTAAAGCTCTTGTTATAGATCTACGTAACGCTATTAGTAACTAGAAGCGCTACTATCTATAGTTAACTATATTAAAATAATAAGAAGATACCTACTATACTAACTAGCGTTATAATAATAATAATAATAATAATAATAGAGGATACTAAAATACTAGAGAATACTAGAGATATCTTACTCTACGCCTACTATAACCTTCTTACTAGAAATATAAACTACTAAATAAAAATAAGAAATATTACGTTTATAGTAAGGTAGGTTGTTAGTCTACCCACTATATAATAAAGGAGTAAAATAATACTCGCCGCTAGTATAGATAATTTTAATAAGATTATAGAGATACTACTAACTATAGAGCTTTTCTATATAAATTTAAAGGTATCGCTATCGCTAAAAGTAATAATAAGGATAATAAAGATACTAAGAATAACTCTAATAACTTTTATAAGTACTATAATACGTCTATTTATAGTAATATTAATAGATCTACTCTAGCTAAATACCTTAATAATGCGGCTACCGCCTACGCTCTTACTAGAATTAACCTCTATACTAAATAAGATACTAAGAAGAGTAAAATAACTACCTAAGCTTTATTTACTCTTAACTATAGATATAGCGCTAATTAATTCTAGGGTATTATACTAGATATAGAAGTAGCTAGTATATCTACTATAGGTAAAATATAAGTTATTACTCTCTAACGCCTCTAAAATATTACTATTAATAAGACTACTACTAGACGTTACTAGATTCGATTTAGTAATAACCTAGAATATTATTTACTTAGAGATATTAAGGTTAATACTCTATTTAGACAAGTTAATTTTATAGTTATACCTATAAATACGCTATTTCTTCTCTGCCTCGCGGATATAGATCGACTTAAAGTTTATCTTAATAATATTAATAACGTTCTAGTATATTACTTAAAGAAGTACCTAATTATCTATAAATAGGGCTACTCTTAGCTACTACTTAACTATTAGGAGACTACTACCTACTATCTAATAGAGGTAGAGCTTATTTAAATTTACTAACGCTTTAGCTATCTATCTACCGCTAGACTATATAAAGTTTTAGAATAATCTAGACACGATAATATTAATAAAACTACGCTTAAAAAGATTAATAAGTTTTGCTACTAGTACTAGATAATAAGTAAATTACCTAGCCGTTTTCGATTTACTCTACGCGATAATATAGTAGATTTTAACTTACGTATTATTATTAACGTTATATTTATCGATTAAAAACCTATACTATACGCTATTAATAAAGCTACTACCTTTTAAGCCGCCCGCTTTCTCCTAAATATAAAAGCTAGTACTACTTAGAATATACTTAGATATATATAGATTAATATATACGTTGGCCTACTAGATATTATTACTACTAACGCTAGTACTAACTTTATAAGCGAAGAGTTTATCTAAAACGCCTAAGCTTTAGCTATTAAAATCTACTAAGTACTAATTAAAGCTTATAACGTTAAGTACTAACAAGACGGCTAGACTAATAAGACGGCTACTTTTTCTTAGTATAGTAAACACTATATATAAATAATTAAATTACTTAATACTATAAACTAATTCTTCGTACGGCTTACTTATATTAGATTTAGAATCTTCTACTATATCTTTCTAATACGTACGAGCGTTATACCTAGTCTTACTATAGTTACTATACCGCTATTAACCTAGTAGAGCTCTTTTTTAACTACTACTACTACGCGCCTTCTTTACTACTATACGACTACTAGAAGCGCTCTTAGCTACTACTATTACTATTATACTATACTCTATTATCTCGCTATACTAGATCTGCTTTCGCTTTTAACTTTTTCGCTTAGTAATCTCTACTAATTACTCTTTAAGCTCTCGTACGCGGGCCTTAATAAGAATATTTTTATATAGTATTTTCTTAGCTTCTTTAATAAGCTTTAAGAAGTCTACTTAAGTACTTATTAGTAATCGTACGAATAAATCTCTTATAAGCTTTGACTATAACCTAAATTCGTACGTATTACTTAGTGTTTAGGACTACTAGAGCGTTTCTAGTTAGGCTACTAGTAGAGGTACTAGTAATAGCGTATAAAGATAGATATTAAGGTAATTAAGAACTCTCTACGCGTTAATAGAAACTAGCCCTAATACTTTAAAGGCCTTCTTATAGTTATCGTACGTAAATACGTTAAAAAACGCGTCTCTAAAGGTAGGAAAGAAGCCTTCTTTATTAATATAGAAGATGCGTCTAGATACTAAGGCTTGTACGTATTAAGAGTACTTAACTTTTAATAGTAAAAATAATATAACGTTAAGTAGCTAGAGAATATACGATAAATAAGTAGGTATATAGAGGGTTAGAATTCTTCGTATAAAGTAGTAGTCCTTAAAATTCTAGTTAAGGTAGCTCTTATAGCTATCTAAGATAAGTAGTCTATATAACCCCCTCTAACGCGCCTCTATATACTAGTTAAAGTACTTTAACTACTTAAGACTAAGCTTATTATTTATCTATCTATTCTTAGAGACTAAAAGCTTCTAGTCGTATAGTATACTAGTCTCTTTATACTAGATAGAGATATAGACGCGTCCTTTATAGATAATAAATAGTAGAATAGCGTACCTAGCGGCGTAGATACTTTAGATAACTATTACCTACTCTTAGTCTTCTAGCTAGATAAGGTTAGGCCTCGTACGTCTCTCTAAACTAGTAACTACCTTTATTAAGCTAATAACGCCTATCTAAAAGCTAGTCTTATTAAAGTTATAGATATCGTCGTCTATAACGCTATACTTAGCTATAGTCTCTTATACAAGTATAAACTACGGCCTAATAACTTCTAGATTCTCTTAGAGTATTCTTTTATAGTCCTTTAGTTAACTAAAGGCTATCTTAAGCTTCCCTATACGAGAGATAAAGCGCTTAGCCTAGTTCTAGCTAGTAAGTATTCTACTATAGGTAGCTAGTAGTTTGTCTACTATATTAGCTACCTTACTTAATAGAGGAGAAAATTCTTATACGTAAAGACTAAGAATATATCGTACGATAGTTTGCTCTTCTACTAAAGTAAGCTTTTAGTTATTAGCTAGTATTTTAGGCTAAAAGGTAATTTTATTTAGCTAATTAGAGAGCTATTAATATCGTACGTTAAAAGCTATAGCAGCCTTTTATAATATCTTAAATTAACGTAAATAATACGCACGAAGAGTAAGATTTATTCTACCTTCTTACTAAAGTAATAAAGTTTAGTTATATTAAGACATTAATATTCGTATAGAAAAGTAGTAATACTAAGAAAAAGTAGCTATCTTGTTAGTCTAGCCGTCTCGTTAGTACTTAACGTTAACTCTATTAGTAAAGTTAAAAGATATTATACTACTATCTACTAGTCGTTTTAGGTTATATCTACTAATATAGATAAGATTATAATACTATAAAACGTTCTATAGATAGTAGTAAAAGCTATTAATAATACTACTAGCCTAAATAGACTTATACCTACTCTATTAGTGTTTAGAACCTACCTATAGCTATCTAAGTACTCTCTACTATTACTATCTATTAAAGAACGCGTAATAGCTATCTAAAAAGCTATAAAAGAGGTTGTAAAACTTAAAGTAAAACGCTAAGTTAGTAAAGCTTTAGCTACTTATAATAGCCTAAATACTACTACTATACTATAACTACTACTTTAAAGCTAGATTAAGGTCTAGCGCGAAAATTATAGCTAGACTAGCCTATATAAACTAATCTCTTTTACTAATAACAATACTATAGCTGTAATCTAAATAGGTAATAAATAATCTAAATTTTAGATTATAATTATCTAACTATACTACTAAGATAATACTACGGTAGTACCTACTAGAGATAATAATAATACCTAGTCTAAAAAAGATAACGACGAAGAATATAGACTAGATTTAGATAAACTAGAGAATATCTTTACTCTATATAAGCTAGATTTAGATAAACTAGAGAATACCTTTACTCTATAAGGTAATAGTAACTAGCTAATAATAATATCTCACCGCCGTAGACGCCTAAAGAGATTAAAAAATAAGCCTAAAGTTAATAACGTTAACCTTACCTAACGCGAAAAAGATAACCTTATACTATCTAAAACTCTACGTACTAGTAGCAAAATTACTACCTCTAGTTAACTCTTTAAATAATTAACTAAATAAGAGATTAACGCGCTAATTAAGCGTAGTATCTTCTATTTTAAGCTATTTAACCTAAAGAAGCATAGTAGTATCTAGATATTTAAATTAAGAATTATTAATAAGGTAAAAGAAAAAATAATACTCTAGCTGTATAAGAAATCCCGCTTAGTTATCTAAGAATAAACTAATAAAGAAAAAGACTTTATACTAACGTTAAGCCTAACTATCTAACGGGCAAGTTAATAGATTATTATTACTCTTTTACTATTACTACTTAAAAAGAGTATAAAGTTATAGCTCTATAATATTACGCAGGCCTATACTCAATTAGATAATTAACTTTAATAATAAATTATAGTAGATCTACTAGCTTAACTACGTAGCGATTATCTAGATAGTACTATTATAGTTATAGTAAAACCTCTATATAGTATCGCTAAAGTAGAAGCTTACTAGTAGGTAACGTATTTTAAACACTATACTAAAGTACTAAATATAGAGGTATTTACTTTTAACTCGTACCTACTTATTACAAAAACAGTAAAAACGTCTAGATTTAGTATAGTAGATATATAAATAGATAATACTCTTAGCCTTTCTAATAACGTCTTTACTAAAAAAGAGAGTAAGAAGTTACGTTTTAAAGTAAAAGATAAAACGTACCTTACTATTAACGCTTTAATTAAGTTTAATAGATACGCTCTAAGCCTTAATAACGATAATAATATTACTCTTCGCTAGAAAAAGTAAGGTAATAAGCTAGAACTAGCTATAGATAGAGAATTCTACGTTAAATAATAAGTAAGAGGAGTATATATTATAATAATCTACTAGCTAGAAGCTACTTTTAACCTTACCACTGCCGCCTAAACAATAAAGAATCTATAAAAAGAGAATTTATCTAGATTAAATAAGCGACTTATATAGTAAAAGTAGTACGCTAACTATAGACTTAAGTACGTTATTCTAGATATAATAAAGCTAAAGCTCTTTACCTTTATCGACGCGTTATTTACTAATAACTATAATATAAGCTTATAGATAAAATACGTTATCGTTCTAGGTAACGAGGTTAAAGATAGTAATAATAATATAATAATCTATAGTAATATTATTTACTAGTAATTCTATAAGTGTAAGAGAATTACTAGAAGCGTACTAGCGTTAGAGATTTACGCTATAACTTATAGAGTTAATATTATAATAGCTATTTACAGTACTATTAATATAGTAATAAGTAAACTTAACTACCTAAAAGTACCTATTATAGCCTATATAGACTTACGTTCTCTATATAACTATCTCGTTAAGCTTGGGACGATAAGAAGAAACGACTAATAATTAATATTATAGTACTACGCGAAGTATACGAGCGTAATAACCTTACTAATATTAGATAGATTAATAGTCGCGATAATTCTATAGACGCTATAATAAAAAGCGCGTATAATACTATAATTAAAACGCTAATTACTACTAACGAGCTAATATTACGCGTCTAAGAATAGATTAATTAGACTTATCGTAATACTAGGTATAAGAAGAATACTAAGTATAGAGCTAATAAGCCTATACCTAAGTAGGCAATTAGGTACTAAACTAGAATAGAGTTTTAGAGTAGATTTAGACGGTTAGAGTATATAGGTAAGCTAGATAGGCGAAGAATTCTAGATAAGTAAAAGATAGCTAGTATTAGAATAGTATTTATCTAGTATAATTCTAATAATATTAGGATTATACCGTACGGTATATCCCTTACTATTAAAATTCTAATAGTAGAATCTAACTAGTACTATACTATACCTACTAGCTTAACTATACGTAATAAGCTATATAACTTAGCGCTAAGGTAAGCTAGTAGGTAGTATATCTACTAGCTCTTATACTCCTAGACTTCTAATCTCTATACCTAAACTTACCTACTACTAACGTCTAATACAATCTATAATAAGGTAATACTAGGTATTAATCTAGCTTACCTAACTAACCTATTACCTACTACTATAGTACTATATAGTTATACTAATAATAGTAAAGGCACTAAGACTCTTAATTATTAGATAATAGTAGTTCTAATAAAAGTAATAATAATTAGAGTTTAATATATATATTATTATTATATTATGTTCTCGCGAGAGATAAGACGAAAGATATACTCTATTCTAGTCTATCTTAGAACTAGAGAGTCTATAGAACGTACTATCTTTAACTCTACTTCTCTTCTACTAAATACTACCTTATATCTAATAACTATAGAAATTTATAATTAGAAGGTAATGTATTTACGTAGTAGCGAGGTAGTAATCTATAGTTTAGAATCGAATTTCTATAGATTATAAAGCTAGTACTCTAGTATTTCTCTTAAGTATTTAGTACGTAAAGAAGGTTAATAAGATAAGTAAGATATTAGTATTATCTATTAACTCTTATCTATCTTAATAAATCTTATTACTTCTTATTAGAAGCTAGCTTAGCGAGGTAGTATAATTAGTTAGATACTTAAGAGTTAACTATAGGTAACTTACTACTATACTATATACGTCTATTATATCTACGTATCTATTTATTATATAGAGAGAATATACTACTCTATTCTAGTCTATACTAAGATAGATAAGGCTAATATTATCTTAGTTCTACGTAGATTATCTATTAACTAAGTAGAGATAGATACTATATAATATAGTTAAGTATAGTACTATATAGCTAGATACGTATATAGAATAATACTAGGTAGACTTATATAGTAGGTATTTAGAAGAATAATCTAATTCTATATAAATAATAGAACAACTAAGTCTTAATCTAGGTAAGAGATAAACTTATAAGAGTTAATAATAATAAGTATATAAAGAGAGTTCTCTATAACTATATACTTATTACTTTATCTAAGTGCTATTCTATCTATCTCTTAGTTAAGCTCTACTTAATTAATAGTTATAATAGCTTATTATCTTATATTCGTATACTATCTCTTTCTTAGTAGAATAGCTCTTCTTAGTAGAATACTAAGTTATATAATCTACGCGCTTTACGCTAATTATTACCTTCTAATATAGATCTATATAACTCTTATTTATATACTTACTATTAAGAAGAGAATTCTTCTTATTACTTATAATACTATTCTATATAAGCGCTTACTAGATAATTATACTTAGTTAAGTAGGTAAGTTTTATTACTCTAGAGAGAGGCTCTTTCTATAGCTTAACTATATTCTAAAAAGTAATCTAGACTAATAAAGAGATAAAATAGATACTCTAGCTAATTAGACTCTTTAAAAAACGATTCTATACTATCTATAGTAATAAAACTTACTCTTATAACCTTTATATATAGCGTAGGCACGGATATAATATAACGCTATACTTCTCTATTATATTTCTAGAATACTTAGCCTCTAGAATAGAATAAGAGATTTTATTTCTAATCTCTATACTCTTACCTCTTAACTATAAGAGTAGTATTTAATTAGCTTTTGATTAGATAATACAATATATTATCTATTAACCTAAGATAGAATAATTATATTAGGCTATATTATTAGATAAGACACTAGATATATATAAATAACTAAGGTAAGAGTATATTACCTTCGTAGACTAGAGACAAATTACTATTAATATAAGGTAGTAGTTAGAAGGTCTATATACCTCTAAGTAGCTTAGCGTAAGCTAGAACGAACTATTAGACTCTAGATTCTAATAAATATAGTATAGAGTTTTAGATTTAGTATTTCTAATATTAGGTTTTTAGTAATATAGTTATAGGGCGAGTAGGCTAGTAAGGCGAGTAGACTACCTATACTAAGACTCTACTAAAATTAGTACTATACACGACTATAGAGTACTACCTAGAACTATTATAGAGAATTATAATAGGCTATTCTACTTAGAATCTATCTCTACTTCTTACTTATATATACGCGCGTTATACTCTACCTTACTATAACGTCTATAGCGTTGTTAGCTAGGCTTACCTACTTTAACGCGTACTCTCTTCTTTACCTTCTTTCTATTACTATATACTCTAAACTTCTTAAGTATTATTAGACGTATACTCTTCTTAATTATTAAGGTCTCTTACTACTATATACGCTTTCTTTTATATAACCTACGCTTACTTAAGGCCTCGTTAGTAGCCTAGAGCTTAGCGTTACGCTTAGTTATTAATACTAGAGAATACGCTATTATCTCTACCTC
>KE747839.1:35707-48696 GCA_000465215.2 Pyrenophora seminiperda CCB06
GATATTATTATTAAGAATACTATACTTAGCCTTTATATTCGCTATAAGTTAGAACTAGCCTTATATAATCTTAGAATTCTTGTAGAGAGCTCTCTTATAGTTGTACTTTCGATTAAACTTAACTTTAATCTTAGAGCAATATTTAATAAAGGTTATAGCCTATCTTAAGCTAATAGGGTCGCGGTAGCGCTTAGCTAGTAAAGAATTAGCTATATTCTATATAGTAGTAAGCTAGGGCGGAAATCCTCGCGCGTTAAGGTTAAGGATATACTAGATAATTATATTCTTCTCTGTCTTAAGAAGCTTTATTAAGTTAGGCGTGCAATCGCGTTGAAAAGGTGTTCCAACGCGTTAGCGCCTAAGAGTTACTCGAGATACGTCGTAGATAGCTGCAGCGCGCCTCTGGGTTAGCGACGCGTCGCGTTTAATAGCCTGAAGCGTAAGCTGTAATTGAGCCTCCTTTGAAGCTGGTAGACTGTTTGGTTGTTGGCTCATCACGATTGTACTGTGGGTGATAGAATATTTGGTGGGGTCTTGGCATAGGTGGCCCACTCGCCCTGCTGGCCCACTCGCCCTGCAACTATGTTATTTTGAGTTATAAGTACTTTGGATGTCTTGGTCACCCGTACTACACAGTTGCGCGGCTAAAGTCTTACTTCAGCGCTGGAAGCTTAGGCTGCGTAACCTGCATATATCGGATTTCTGTAGCCTACAGGAACGCGAACAGCATGTACTCGAGTGCTAGCGGCCCTGATTCATTGCCGCGCGCTTGGAAATTTCGATGCTCTGGCTACGTTAACTGCAATTCATCCTCAAGTTGCGTTCGAGTTGTCTCTGAAAATGGCCTCGCCACAGGACAATCAACATCTGGTGTGCAACGAGCGAGAAGAAGCGAGGCGTATCACAGCGGTTCATCGCCTGGACCAATATCGCCAACGCCTAGACGGTGCCAGCGACCATGATCAACGCGACACGATCCACCAAGCGATCGCGGACGAGCTTGCAGCGGATCATACAAATCTAGCAGGGTGTGCAGCGGCTCTTTTGAGCACACGTCTGCGTCCTCCAGAGCAATCGCCTGCCTACACGGCGCTCGCAGCCTTGCGTGATAGCGATCCCGCTAGCAAAAGTGGTACTGAGTCCGCTGCATGCCTTCGACTCATCGCCCAAGTCGGAGCTCACTGGGGTGCAGGAGTCTTGGAGCGATACGCCTGGACGTCCCGGGCACGCAGCTTTCTCGAACGACTTTGGGCCGTCGCCGAGTTGTATGCAGACTGGGCAACGGCTGTTAGATATCTCAACGCGGTCCTTGTGCTTCGGCATGAGCTAGTCCTCTCAGGAAGGCTCTCAGCGAGTACGCGCACCTGGCAAACTATTGGAAATGAAGTGGACCAAGGATTGCCAGGGCTACGTTACTCCCCGATCACAGCTGCGGATCTGAAGAATGTAATAGATTGGGCAGAAAAGGGCGTCCTGGAGCATGGTGGTATTACTCTACAGAGCTTAGAGGAGGCCGAAGAGTCCGTCACGCTTTGGACCACGGCAACGGAAGAGACGATCCAATTTCGAGACGGGTCGAGTCTCTCGGCGCGGCCACAGAGTCTTTGGAGCAAATGCATGATCGCCTGCGACACGGCTGGTCTCATCGTGCGTGAAGATACATTGCGTCGACCGCCGCAAAGATGTCCCTTGGGTATCCGCAAATCCACCAAACGACCAAGATCAGATGACGTTAGAATTCCAACGTCCGAGACCGATCAGTGGTCTGGACAGAGCGACATACAAATGGGCCGTGTCGGCGATGTTGCGGGGACATCTAAGGCTTCTACCACAGGATCGTGCGAGAATGACTTGTTGAACGACACCAATAAACGTCCCAAAACGATGCCGCCTATGGTCTCACCGGGATCCGGTATCACTTCAGAGACTGAGGCGAATGACCTTGAAGGCCCCGATGATTCAAACAGCGAAGGTTCTGACTCAGCGAGTGATAGCGGATCTAGTGAATCGCCTGACACCAATGCATCTGATCAGGAAGAAGTCGACAAACAGGCCGCGGCAATTTCGCAGCCGTCCCTGGAGAACAGCGCATTGAGCGACGCTGACACGGAAGATGCTGGCATGCACAGTGAGAGCGGGCTGAGTGCGGCGCCGCAGGGTGCGGGAACAGAGCAGACCGACATGTCCCCACCGCCTGACACTCAGTCAGATGACGAAAGCGACGCCTTAGAAGGACAATTCGAAACGCCGGTCGTACATGATGATGATGACGGGATGGACATGTCCGACAGTAATGGCGAGCTGCACTCGTCAGACTGCCCACTCTGTGAAGGCCAGTGCAAAGCAGGCTATGTGCCGCAGTCCGTCTGGACAATTGGAGAAGATCAAGCTTTGGCACAACAGCAGCGTATGAAAGGATTCAAGCAAATACACGAAATCTCTGATCTTGTTGCTCAACGCCGCAAGATCGACGCCAAGTCGCACACATTGAGAGCTTGGGCTACACCAACCCGCCTGGCCTCGATGTTCTTTGACCCAGATGATAGCTCACTCTCAACTGCTTCCAAAGAGGACGCAGACGTGTGGTGCTTGACAACGGACACCTTTCAAATCTACACGGATGCTGGGGTCGTCTTCGACAGACCCATCTTGATGAAGAACGCTGTACGAGACGCTAATTGGATGACGTGGGAGCACTGCAAGGCGACCCTCGGCCGCAAGCTTGCGGGCCATATTCTACAGGTCAGGAATCCATACACACACTTGCTCGAAGACATCGACGGCGAGGATTTTGTAGAGACATTGGCCTCGCCCGATGCTGCTTTGAATGCTCTGAATCTTCCCGGAATAGTTCGAGGTGATAAGCCTTTCTTTACTCTTCTCCCACGCTACCGCCTGCTGGAAGATCTGGTGCATAGCGAAGCTTGGGATGACGCAAGAAAGCAGGTCACCACCAAAGAGCTGGATATATTTTGGTGCATCTGCTTCAACATACTCGGTCTCCGTGGGGCTTTCTCTGGCGCACATCTGGATGCTTTGAACGGCACGTGGGTCAGGACCTTCTGCGGCCGTAAGGCGTGGATGTTCGTCCCACCACAGCATCTCAGCGAAGACGATTTGAGAAGGTTGGCTCGATACGGCGATAACTATAACCCTCGAGGGAAGGCCAGAACCCTGATGATCGAACCAGATGAAACATTGCTCATACCTGCTGGGTCCATGATCATTCATGCCGTCCTAACGCTCGAGACCAGTTTGATGGAGGGCGGCATGTTGTGGGATGAGCTGAGTGTCAACAAGATTCTCGAGAACATGCTTTGGATGGCTAAGAACCAGCAGTCTACGAATAAGCCCTGGCCGAATCATATTCAGGCACTGGTCAAACAGCTTGATCGAGCAGTGGTGTCGAATACTTCGCGCTTCACTCGTGGGCCTCAGTTTGAACGGGAGTTTCTGTCGGAATATGAGAAGCGGAGCCGTGAGATACAAGCTCTACCTTGCAAATGCATCTCGCGATGCGGGAAACTGTGTCAGTGTAGAGCCAATGGCCGGCGTTGCACGCCTGAGTGTAAAGCTCATGCTGCAAGGGAGTTGAGGTGCCTCCAGGAGACGTAGGGCTGGGCTTAGTCGACTTTGCAGGTGTTCAGCCGTCATAGCGAATGTCCGGGGTATATTAATCGAGTGACCTTGTCTGCTGCTCAACTATGTGCTCAGCTACAGTTTGTCTGTTTGGCTGTCACTACTGCTTGCTCGTCCACATACAATGCCTCAGGCTCGCACAGCGCACGGACTAGGACAATGCGAGATCATGGTCCGTGCTGGTTGTTATGTTGTGTCACTAAGCTGAACTATATCATTCACAAACAGTTCATCGCGTGTGCATTCTATCTCGACTGCTGCTCTCGATATTTGTCCACAGCTGATTGATAAGGCGAGCCTTCCGGACAGAACTGCCACTCTGCCCACGGGTCTTTCTCCTTCTCGCTCGACCCGCTCGACCCTACGAGCTTTCTATAACAAGCTGTGTTGTCCTTCCGGAGTTGCTCGAGCTCCCTCCAATCTCGACAGAAGCGTGTTTGATTGAATTTGTCCACGAGGACCCGATTGGTCACGATCCCTGAGATCGTCATCGGGTCTGCACGTGCTGCGCAGAGAGTGTCTTGCCACAGTACGTGCAGCGAGTGTAGGACGTGGGCAGTCAGTGGTTTGTCGCTACTCAGCTTGCGAAGCTCGCTCCACAGTACTTTCTAAGCATTCCATAGGCATTAGCGTCACTTCATGGTAAGGGGTGTTGACAATACACACCACACTATGCAGGCTGTGGTAGCCAGAGAGAACGAAGACCTCCTTTGTCTTATCCCATGGAAATTCTTTGGAAGGCAGGACGTGTGGCGCCCCTTTAGGTAACGCTACCACGCCCTTGTCGGGGTCGAATGACCTAAACATCTCGTTGGCGACTTGCGAGCCCAGATTTGTATAAGCGTATTGCTCCTTTGGATAGAGTGGCCGGTAGACAATGTCAAAAGACTCGCCCCAGACGGATGTCGCAGATTGCCCCGCCAAAGAATGTGAAGCCACTGTTCAATGTTATTCCGATGCTCCAAGAAATGCAGCATATCCCAAATGCCTTACGCGAGTGACGAATAGCATCACCAGCAAGCCACCATGTCTGTGAAAAATTCACGGCCAGAGACGAGAGGAGAATCGTCCACAATGCAAATGCATTGCGCTGGCGAGAAGCAAGAGGCGTCTTTTGGCCTTCATCCCAACTTTCGTCTTCCTTGCTGGCCATAAGCAGGCCTTCGTCGTCACGATATTCACCATCGCTCAACTCCAGCGATGGCTTGGTACTGTGGTTGTTCATCTCGTTAGAAGTGTATCCGATATCGACAAAATGCGATGAGAGGATTACAGGGAGTAAGACACTCCATGTTTTCTCTCTTATCAACGCTCTAGGTTAAGAGCGACCCCGGCCATCCCACGGCCGTTACAACCAGCCGCTACAGCGCTCGTGTACGACACTTTTCGTTGATCAGGCGGCCGCTATGTAGTACTGCCGAGCGCTGGTCTTGCTCGCACGAAACTCGCAAGCCACCTCTGTGCTCATGCAAAGCTAATCGTTCTAAAGCCGAGGTACAGCAGATGCACGCTCGTGCGGGACGCCGAGTGCCATGTGGCAGCGCCTTGGGCTGTGCAGAGCCAGAGAAAGTGACACTTTTGTGGAAATACTTCGAGCGCTACCTTCGGGCCAGTTCGCTGAGTCTGGGATCCCGCAGACCCGCCTCTTGCAACCGCAGTACATGTCTTTCCCATTTTCAGTCATGTAAACGAACGTCCCCCTTTAGTTCACTTTCACGAAGAGAAGACTCTCTCTCAGCACTTCAAGAGAGCAAAGACATGTTGTTCCAACGCGGTCGAGGCCATAGCCGCAACGACGAAAAACCTCGTCATCCTTGGCTCCGAAAGCTATGCCAATCCAACGTGCTCATCTACCTTGTTCTTTCTTCGAGCGTGGTGAATGTTCTACAAGCGCTTTTGATCGGTCTGAGCAGTCCTTGGGTCAAGCAACATCTAGGTCAGTGGGCCTGTCAGATCAAGTTTCGAAGTACCCCAAGTTGATAATCGAAGCTTCTGCATACAACAGTCACGACGGTTCTGTTTATCGCGAGTCAATCAACACTATTGAGAAATCACTGTATCCCCCGACGCTCTACGACGACGCTCTTGTTCTTCAGACTGTGGAGAATGTGATAGATGCGTACGACCCGGGCAACTCGATTGCAGCACTCCCGCGCGAAGGACTACTCCCTTCGCAACCATTTCCGTGGGACACGTCAAAGGACGTATATGCTTACCACGGGTATCATAGCTTGCATAGTGTAGTATGCGCTTGAGCAGCTCTAGATATAAAATTGTGAAAGCACTTACTAACACTGTCTAGCAAGTTATTTACCGAATGCTACGCGAGCTTGCCGGCGATGAGGCCATTAATGGGCACGCTCTCCATTCACTTGTCGTGCTCTGGGAAGACGCGCTTTGTACAGTTGATACAACGCCTCGATCTGTCAACAGTGTAATGCTACTAAACGACACTGCCGTAGCTGAAGCCGGACAGGTGCGGGTACGCAGCTCTCTCTAGTCCTTGTCACACTGTAAAGATTTGTACTAACGTAGCAACAGTATGTTTGCGAGGATCCTGTCCTCGAATCCTTCATCGCATGTATACCAACAGGTACTGACTTTGCATATTAGGGTGTGCCGCGACTGGTCTCGAGTTGAAAGAATAGCTATGGAGAACAGTGCATGCTTCAAGGACCTAGGAGCTGCTAAAGCCCGTCAAAGCAACATCGAAGAGTGGCTGCACTGTCCGATAGACTCACCTTACCAGGATAAGGTTAATGAGTACATCGCAAATAGGAGAGATGCTATATGAAGGGGGAAAATTGACGGATGGATGAACAAACATGTTTGGTCAACATTCTTTGTGCTCTTTTGATACAACTAAGCCCTATTACTTTCTTACTTACTTCAGCCTGTTATGGCTATGCGCTGTAGCTCTTTGCACTCGAATACAATCTAACGTTAGACCGTATGATGTTTTATAAAGGTGCTCTATAGTCGCTTTGTGGGCTCTTTATGTTACGAAGGAAAGTCGTGCTGCTTACAGTGCTATCTCGTTGTGTAAGCCTAGGACCGCATCACATGACTGCTCTGCAGGCATGACTAATGCGTCCGACTACTTAAGAGCTCAGATCACACATTTGTACATACACAGAAGGATACACTCATTCATGGGACCTTATACTACTACCACCCTATTCTTACACGTTGAAATTATCGTGCTTTGCGAAAAACCTACGACATCCCGTGACCTGAATTGATGCAAGAAGGACCCTAGACAACCCTAAACTTAGGGTTATTCCTAGTATAATATAATATCGTAATAATTTATTACTATATATGAGATATTACGTAGTTTTCTTACGCTGAATTTAGGGTCTTTTAGGGTCCTTTTTGTATTAATTTAGGTCACGGGGTGTCGTAGGTTTTTCGCACAAAACCGATATCACGTAAGGAGATCGTCACTAACATTCTATAACTCTACTCTCCTTTGCTAACTCTCTTTACATCCAGCATCACATCCAAGGTCGAAATCCAGGACTGTTTCCTATCGTGAACCACGGTTCCTCCTCAGCACCAAACTACATGTTTTCATATGATCACCACATGTCAACACCTCAAAGCTCCTGACTTTTCTGAGCCACTGCCTATCTCAAATGATACCATTACCCCTTGGGGTATCGTAGTCGACCACGAAGTATTTGTCAACTTCCTTCCGATATGGGCTTCCCTCAGGGCACCATACGAACCTCTGGATCTCCGGATAGGCGTTACCTTCGGCCTCGTGGTCGTAGCGGAAGCAGGCCGTGTGTTGCTTGGCCCAGTTATCCAGCTTGTCAAAGTTGCGACATTTGCGGTATTGCGCATAGCCAGTCTCTCCCTCGTGATGAATATCGCCGCTCGTCCTTCTCGGAGTATCGTCTGCATAACAAAGTGTGTCGGAACGTAGTGTATCGAGACAATGAATGATATGCGAATGTCTTCGGCTCTGTCGAAGTCCTTTACGATATTCCATGAGAGAAATGTAGATGGAGCGCTGTTGCTATTGTCAGCGAGCGATGCGATGGCTGAAGGTTGCAGCACTGACCGCGCAGTGTAGACTGTGGTGGGCTTGTAAGAGGTAGATGCTCTTGGAGTCGTCCCAGGGGAACCTTTGCCCCTCTGGCAAGCCCCAGCGTGCCGTATCAGCATCACCCAGGGCTACCATCCCGGCGTCTAAATTCATATCGAGCCACATCTGGTCACGCAAAGTATCATTGTGATCGGTGTATGGAGTGTGGGATTCTAAGAGAGCCGCGGTGTCGTAGACGAGACCAGCTAGAACGGAATTTAGCATGATTTGACCACCCGTGATGGGTACAAGCATACCATATGTCGAACGCGAAGTAGGCAGTCCCAAGCCATCTTCGACATGGACCATCTCCCAAGCATCAGTGGCTCTCTGGACATCATTGGATCTCCATAACTTCGCAGTGCAGAACCAAGTAAGGGCATTGGAAGCCACGAGAGAACAGATGAGTGCAAAAATGAGGGTGTATGTGCGTGCTGGACGTTTGCCGGGAGCGCGAAGGAAACGAGGCGTCGGCTCATCAGAGTCGTCGGAAAGGTCATTTGGGACTCCTCCGTACTTGATCTTTGGGTACATCTCGATGATTGACGACGGGTCTTCGTGCTTGTGGGTTGCGAGAGAAAGTAGCGAATGCTACTAGTAAGAAGAGGTTTTGACGTGGGATCACGGGAAAGAGGAGGTTGCCGGAGCTACCGGGAGACGGAGACCACACCATAGTGCGCCTAAGGTAGATGGCGTCTCGAGGAGCGACTGACTTTGCATAGCGCCGATCTAGAGTATCCTCTGTGGTCGCTCATTCTCTCTGCGGATCAGCATCTAGCTGCCAGATCATTCCTACCGCGTGACAGGCTATGCGATGGTGCGATGGCGATGGTGGTCGATGAAATGACGCCGATCCACTCGAAGGCGGGAAGGGAAGACAATCAACAAGCTTCTGAAGTTGCTCTCATCGTTCACGAGCAAGGTTGTGAGCAAAAGAGCATTGCAGCGATATATAAGCTGAGTCCACGGCCAGGGCTACCTCGCAGTTTACCACTCCTCGTAGCACGTTCTTGAACACAACAGATCAATCAATACGAACCCTCGAGAAACGACATGGTTCCTCAATCGAAGATCGTGGCTCTCTTTGCTGCGTTGGTTGCGGTCGCATCGGCTGCTCCCATCACTGCCGTTGAGAACGCTCAGCCACCAACCCTGCTCTACAACCACGAGGGTGGCCTTCTTGGTCGTAAGTCTTTACGAATGGTCGTCAAGGCAGTAGCTGACATTCATAGGCGATGTAAAAACCGTCGATGAAGCGTAAGGAAAAGCGCCAGTCCTTGCGACAAGGTACTAAGAAATGACAGCAAACCACCAACTCTGCTTTACAATCACGAGGGAGGTCTTTTAGGTCGTAAGTCTAGTATTACAGCCCAGCATTTGAGGCAATAGCTAACTTCGACAGGTGATGTAAAAACCGTCGATGAAGCGTAAGAACTCAGTTCAGTTCTCGAGGCGACTACATGCTAAAAAGGAGTAGCAAGCCGCCAACTCTCCTTTACAACCACGAGGGTGGTCTTTTGGGTCGTAACGTGGACGCTGTGGATGGAGCGTAAGAATGAAGTTCTGTTCTTGTATCGTCTTTGTACTGAAACACACTAGAAAGCCCCCAACTTTGCTCTACAACCACGAGGGTGGGCTCCTGGGTTAGAGATCGTAAATATCCCGGAGCCATAGACGTGACTGCGCGCAATAGCTAACACCGAGCAATTAGTCGAGCAGTCATCACCGTGAACTGAGTGCTAATTAAGCACTGGTGATGGAATTATTCTGTACGGCCTCTTCTCGACCGCAAGATCTTTCACTCTTTTAGAACACACTCTTTTAGGATACAAGCAATGCTAGCTGCACTTCGAAGGTCTATTTCTGTTCCGCGCTTTCTCTAACCTACTTCTGTCAGATAACAGTGGTTCTGATGAAAGTGATGATGATTGGGGTTCAATGTGTGTATTGTTGTTATGTTGCAGTCTTGCGAGGGATAAGGCGAAGGGTCTACCCTATCCTAGTCCTTCTTAGGACTAGGGAGTCTATAGAACGTGCTATATTTAACTCCGCTCCTCTTTTACTAAATACTACCTTATATCTAATACACCTCTTTAGCTCGAGCCTTGCTCTAAGCTAGATAACTTTACTTATACGACTCTAGATTCTTTCTATACTACTATAGTATTATATTTTAGTATTATAGTATTATAGTATAGTGCCTATAACCTCTATACTCTTAATTTAATAGAGTAGCTCTTCTATTTATTCTTCTTTAACAATAATCTTATCTCTAATATCTACTAGCGTAACGTACTTAAGAAACTACTATATCTTATTAGTAGGTAAGGACTTTATAAAGCCGTTAGCAATTATATTATTAGTAAGTATATAAATAACTCTAATCTTCTTGCGTTCTACTTTCTATTATAGCTAGTAGTTATAGATATTAACGTATTAGAGCTTAGTCTTTAGCTAGAAAGTATTCTTATTAATTAGTTAGATTATCTACTTATTATTATACTATATTATAATCGTTAGATCTCTAAGCTTAATACCTAGCTTAGTATATAGTTATATAAGAAACTATACCTCTTTCGCTACTTATACTAGAGAGAGTAGTTCTACTTTAGTTATTAATATTATAACTATATCTAATTTATTTACTTACTAGGCGATTACTCCTCTAAATAGCTTTAGAATAAAGCCTTAAGAACTCTTCTAGTCTACTATATTATCTATAAATAAGATATTACTAGCTACTACTAGGTTATTATCTCTACTAAATTATAGGCTAAGAGTATAAGTAAAGTATAGGTATAAGAGGACGCGATTAGAAGCTTATTAATACTCTACGCTTAAGTTTATAAGAAATTATATAAGTTAGAAGATAGTAAAGGCGATATTAGAACGCGTATTTACTACTATAAATAGAAGTAATCTAATCTTTTATTAGTATAGGTTAATTTTAGTAGCTATCGTAAGATCTTTTCTTAGTAATAGCTTAGCTTATAATATTAGAGTATTATATTATATTGTATAATTAGTAACGAGCCTAGTAATCTTATTAATATATACTACTTAGAAGAGCTAAATCTTTTAGACTTTATAGTCTCTAATAACCTCTAATTCTAAGAACTACTTAAGAGGTTCTTCTCTAGTAAGAGTATACTTCTTCTATAGCTCTTCTATAGCCTTATCTACTACTTCTCTCTTATCTAGGTAATTACTAAGAATAATATTATTAACGTAGAAGAAGATAAAGACTCTATTATAGATTATATAGTATAGCTTATATAGTACTAAAAGGAAACCTATACTTATAAAGTACTTAGTAATATTTTTCTACTATAATAGAGAAGAGATTTAGAAGCCGTATAGCGCTTTATCTAGCTAAAGTATTATACCTTATCTTATATATTCTCTAGGTATACATATATAGACTAGTTAGTTAATAGGTACGTATATAAAGGCGTTTACTACGTTAAATTATCTAAGCTCTAGGTTAAACTAAGCAGTAATAGCTATAAGTATTTATTAGAGCTAGAGGTAATCTTTCTTATATATTAGGTAGGTATATAGAGTAGATTATTTGAAATTACTACTTGAAAAATGTTAGGATAAAAACCCTTTCTATATACCTACTTATTAAGTAGTTACGTGCTAGAATCGCTAAGGCCAAGAGATCGCTTAAAGAGTTAGCGGATTCCTACTTTAATATACTCTCTAGAATAGAGAGACCTATCGATCTATTCTAAGTACGTCTAAGAATCGTCTTAAGACGTTCTAATTATAGTCTATAATTCTCTACTTTAGAGTAGGTTAATTAGTCGCGATTACAACTAATCCTATACTTAACACTATATATAACTACCTCTTACTAAGAAGAACTAAGCCTAATAAGTACTTAAGCTTTAGCTCTCTCTTAGGTAAAGTTTTTCTTTACTTCTCTACAATCGCTACCTAACTACTAATTATAGAGCGCGTAGGCGCGCTTAGACCCTAAAATTAGAGATTTTTATTAATAATAAATACTCTTGTAACCTTTCTCTTCTCTACTCTACTACGTACTCTACTCGCTCGCTTACTTAAGCCTTTAAGCTCTTTAAGTCGCCGCGATTATAACTCTACTATCTCTTATAAGTCTCTACTTTTATATTATAGAATATATATATCTATATTGCTAACTAAGCGAGAGATTAATTAATTAATTTTTTACCTTCTATAGTTATAATATTAACTTACCGCTAACGCTAATAGCCTTTACCTAGTTAGTCTAGCTTAAGCTACTCTTATAGTAATAGAGAGATATTTAAAGAGCGTTTACGCGCTATTAGCGACGCGAAGACTCGCTTAACTAATATCTTTACGAGTTAGCTTTGCGATACCGCGAATTAGAATAGTGTCTAATATACTAGCCTAATCCGTAAGAATAATCCTTACGCTTAGAGAAAGTATAGACTAAATACTATTAAGCTAGGCGCTAGTAAGGTTTATAACTCTAATAGTACCTCTAGTAATAATTAGGTCTACTATAAAGGCTCTCGTTACTTAGCTTACTAGTCTACCTTACGCAAAGCTTAGGCTACTTAGCTAGCTTAGCCTAGAACTTCTTAGAAGAAGCTCGATTAATATTAGATCTTAGGCGGATTTATAGGTAAGGGAAAGAGTAAGAGCGTTACTAAGAAGTACGTTAGTAAGAAGCCTAACCTCGCTTATTCTTATAATTCTAAGTATAAGAGCTACGTTAAGTAAGTGCTCGCTTTAGATATATACTCTTATTAGTGCTACGAGCGTTTTAGTCCTTTCTCTAATAAGTACGCTTCTTATAATACGTATATCTATAAGAAGCTTAAGACTACCTTCTACTCTAAGTATCGCGCTATTACTACTAATTATAGTAACGTAAGTATTATCTCTTATAAGCTTAACCTTAGTAACTAACTTAATTCTAGAGCTAGAATAGCCTTTCTACCTATAGCGCTAAGTCGCTACTCCTTAATAGAATTATCGCTTACTATAAGATTATTAATAGCTTGCCTAAGAAGAAGAAGATATCTAGAAAGTTAAATAAGGCTCTTAGTAGCGTCCCTAAATCTCTAGTATCTACTTAGACTTCTTAGTTTAATATCTTGTTAATATTAGCTTCTCTTTCTAGTTATAATCTTACTCGCTATATATTAAATAGCTTACTTTCTAGCTCTACGACTAGCCGCGCTTACTAATATACTACTTAGAAGAAGATTAAGGAGCTTAAGGACTAGCGCGATCGTAAGAA